>APFE030169347.1:16708-32665 GCA_000404065.3 Pinus taeda
GTAATGTAAAGGAGGTTGCCCCCTCGAAGAGGCTGAATTCTAAGGCGTTGATCTATCTTTTCTATCTTTTCTTGAGCTGGTTTCATAACATTGCTCTTCAGAAGCAGTTTGAGATGACAAACCTCGGTACATTTGACTATTTCTTGGGTGTTCAGATCTAGCATATGGCTGATGGTATTTTTATCTCACAACCCAAGTATGCGATAGATTTATTGGCTCGTTTCCATATTAGTGATTCTAAACTTTCTCTTACGCCATTTCAATATGGTGTAAAGTTAACTGTTAAGTGTACAACTCCACTAGTTTATGCTACTCTTTATCATCAGCACATTGGCAGTTTGATATATCTAACTCACAACAGACAATATCTCTCTTTTCCGGTGAGTATGGTTTCTTGATTCATGCAGTAGCCTTGTGAAACTCATTGGAAGGAAGTGAAGAGAATTCTACAATATTTATAGGGGACATTTCATTATGGTTTATTTTATTTGAGTAGTGCTAAAGTTTTACTCTGTGGTTATACAAATTTTGATTGGGAAGCTGGCAATTCTAATTGATGGTCAACTGCTGGTTACTTATTTCGACTTGGTTCATGTCCAATCTCTTGGTCCAGCAAGAAAGTGAAGAATCTTTCTTTATCTTCATGTGAGGTAGAGTATAGAGTAGCCAAAGAAGTAGCTAAAGAAGTCGTTTGGTTACGACATGTTCTTACCGAGCTTGGTCTGGCTCCGAAATCATCCACTGTGTTGAAATGTGACAATTAGGGTGTAATTAAGCTTGCTTATAATCCTGTATATCACTCCAAGACGAAGCATATTGACGTTGATGCTCGTTATATTTGAGGTCTTGTCATTGATGGTATTCTTTCTCTAGAGTATTGTCCTACAAAGCAACAGGAAACCAATATCTTCACCAAATCCTTGACAGAAGTGAAGTATGTGCATCTTCATTCTTTGCTTGGGATGAGAGAAGTCTTCATCAAGGGGGAGAAGTATTGACTCCTTCATTCCTTAGTGTTAGGATGGAACTTTATCCTAGCCATTATTAAAGGGGAGTGTTGGAATATATTATATTACTTGGAAGGTAATAATGTCTTTGTATTATGTTGGAAGTTGTCCACAATCTTATGTAAAAGAGTAATACATTATATCCCATATTTATTATGGAAGAGTATACTATTGTATCCATTTATTATATAAAGAGGTGTTATTTTGGAGAATTATATTATCCCGCATTTAATATGTGAGAGTAATTTCTCCACATATCTGGGTCTACAATAGGGTGAAGGGACCCTCTTAAGGCATATACCAATTTTGTGATACCATCACATCTTATCTTGTGCTCATAGAATATTGTTATCTGTATTGGCTTATTTGTAGTACTCTCTTTGTAAGATTCTAGGAGATTTCCAGAGATAATAGAAGATAACCCTCCTATGGAAGTAGCTCAATTGGGTGAACCAAATCTATCTGTTGTATTATTTTCCTTGTTCTCTTTCTTTTCTTATTTATATGTTGATATATTGTTGGTTTCTTAAATAGATAACTAGTTTAGTAGATCTAATATTCTTACAGTTTAGGGAGTCTAAAAAAGGCGTAAAGGGAAATCCTTGTTTCATTTCTCATAATTTTTTAACGAGTAAAAAAAATTGATAAAAATATACTCATCTACAAAATGATTCATTTTTGTAATAATCTATGTTCTGCACACTTAAACTCAAGTTGTCACTACTAAAAATATAGTCAAAAACATTAAAATTTAGGATTTTAGAGGCTAATAGGAAAAAAATATATTTTAATGGGCCTAAAGACTTATAAAAATCAAATAAAATTAAAAACTTTTTCCCATTTATGTTTGTTTACCATCTGAGAGTGATATAGTGCATTTTTCACTGAGAGTTTGAGAGGCTGATTCTGGGAAAATCATTGGAGCAAATCACAAGGCATCTTCTCTAGGAAAACCATCTCTTTGATATCTTCGTTTTTAGTGTTTATGTTTTGCATTTGACTGTGTATTTTTGTTTTTCTTTATTTTTTTTCGCGGGGGGGGGGGGGGGGGGTGGGGTTTATCAATTGAAAAATCTCCCTTCATGTGTGCAGTTCACCTTCATCAGGCCTGTGCACACTGACTGAGTTTTTTACATAGAAAAATGGGATGTGCATAGTTTCTAGGGCTAGAACTGAAAAAAATCGCACTGGTTTCCACATGCGGCTGCACACAACACCAAGGGAATTGAAAAATTAATTGAAAACATCCAAAATTTTTGCAAAAAATTACCACAATTTCTTTTAATGATCCTTCATGTTTATTTGTAATGTTTTGAGCCAAAACAATGGAGTGGAGAGAGTGTGAACATGAAGAATATAATATAGCTGCTTTGAACCATCCAGAGACAATAAAGGTACTAAGAAATTGTGGCCACTATAATTTTTTCACTATTCCAGTAATGAAGGCCTAGTTAGACTTGTTGGAGTGGATGGTGAGAAAGTGGAATGTACATGAATAATTCTTCCTGATCAGAGAACATAGACTCGTGATTGATGTCGATGACATTTACTTCTTGTCTGGGATCCCATATTGTGGAGTGAATACTTCTCTATATGGACATAGAGGAGGTGGTGAAATAAATGCCTCCTGTCTAGTGCAACATTGCTTCGAGGAGATTCTCTCAAAGATGGGAGAATTGGTATCAAAACCATAGAGGGGCTTCCTTTGAGATTTATTGTCTTCATTGTTGCATGACTATGCAAAAGTGAAACTCTTCACTTGCTTACCAAGGCCCAAATGCAGATCATTGTAGAGTGCTTTCAACCTACAATATTCAACTGGAGTGAAGGGGTAGTTGCCAACTTGAAAGGGCAACTAACTAGAGTCAAAACCAGCAAACTCAAGAATTTTGGGTATGGTCCCTTTGTGATCTCATTTTCTCTAGAGAGGATCCCCCTTCTCACTCCACAGGTGCCCATAAACAAAGGACAACTGTGAGATCCTCACATGCTGAAGTGGGTCACACTCATGGTGCACCACGGAGGTGGTGAAGGGCCAACGATTCGATATACTCCTAATTTCCTTGGATGGTTTGTTATAGACATTTTTGGGCACTTCAACCCCAATCATAAATGTTCATACACTAAGGGCTCATAAGTCCCTAAAAATGTTGCTTCACTGCCTAAAGGAACAAGGTCAACTGATTACATCATCTCCCAGAAGTTCTCCACTGAAAACTGCTCATAAATGGTCAAAACTGGACCATACTGAAAGCTCAATGCAGAGGGTGCGATGCATATCACCTTCCAAATGTACAGGGTGTGATGCATACTGATTTTCTCCTTTGTAGGGTGTGATGCTCGGGAATGGACAAATGGCAGGGACAAAATGCGAGGTGGAAGATCATGGAATCTTCCAGAAGCTTCCCCTCTGACACTTGCCTCTCCATTTTCGACCAGGGATGAGTAAGAGACCATCATTCTCCAAGTGGAAGCAGGAACTATCAGAGAGAAGACACTAATCAAGATCCCAAAAGATGACTCACCGCTCTGTAATCATCTATATATGGATCCCTCATAACAGAGATCCAGAGGCTGGAATTTTGTATCTTATAGAGAAGTGCTGTTGGTATTCTGGTGTACATTATCAGTGTTGGGTAATCTAGCTTTGCTTGAGGTGAAGAAGGGCTTCTTAGCTGGAGGATGATGCTGGGTCAGAGCACATGGTTGTAATCTTCTGGCTATTTTTCATCTAAATAAAGCTATTCTTGTTTTCTTCCATATTCTTGTGTACTTATTTATATATGCATGTATATGGTTAATGCACATCTGATCCTGCATTATTTATGAATTTAGATCCTTGTTTCTTTCATATTAGTATGTTGCTATGATTCCACAGGTCCTTTTGAAGCTGGGCAGACAAAGAAGAAGCAGCAAAACTCTATCAAGAAGGAGAGGAAATTGAGCGCAAGACTCAGGTTGGCCCTCTTGGTTCTCCTCTCATCTATTTTCATAAAAGGAATCAATAGTAGACTTTGATTGTTTGTTTCTAAGATAGCCACCCATCTTAGTGGGAATAGCAGCATCCGAGTGGACACTATTCTCGGATAACAAAATGGCGACTCCATTGGGGAGCGACTAGATTACTTGTTAGCCTATCTATCCTTGTTTCTTTTATAAACATACAGATGGAGCCTAAAGTCAAGCCAGCTAGCCTTCAAACTGCATTTGTCATACAAATGCAAAGTAGATCAATGGTGCTTCAGTCAATCTCCGTGTTTTTTTTATGAATTAAACAATAGATATGGAAGCAATCTAATTGCCCTAAGTGGTGGCTCTAGTAACCTCTTGGACCACCCCTGTGTTTTACATACACTGATCTTTACTTATTCAGCCTAAACACCTAAACTAGATTGCAAACTGTGAGTGAAATCTCGTTCAAAGTCTCGCACTGCTACCATCACACCCTGCCTTCAAGGAAGCCTGTATGCATGGCACTTCCCGAGTGTAGTAGGTGCGCTGCATACTAAGTTCACTGTGTAACATGTGCGATGGTCAGGGAGGATTAAATTTACCCTCCGACTGTGGATTTTTCTCACTGTTTTCAGTCTTATTCAAGAGTTTTGTTGTCTGAAGTCAGTGTACTTCTATAAAAACCCCCTTCTCTTACATTATTTCGCCTCCTTAGTGCAAAGAACTATAAATGTTTTTTATGTATTTTGCGTCATTTTAGTTCTCTTTTGCAAAAATTAGCATAGTCGAACTGTTGTCTCTAGATCTGAAAATGTCATAGCTGTCGTTTTCAGTTTTAGAAAGCAATTCCATTGTTTTGGATAGTTGATTATACAGTTACTATTGCATAGGATTTGAATTATTAGTTTTAAAGTGTCGAAAATAAATTTCCATTTCAAAATCGCAAAGTGTCTCTCGTGCTTTCACTTCGTTTTGAAAAGGAATTTTGTTGAGTACTGTCGCTTTAAAAGTAATTCATTTTTTCACATATCTTTCTTAACGTCATTCACACATTAAGAGAGTTGAAAAACAAATACGTGCATGTGCATTTGCATTTTGATTGCTTGGCTTGATTTAGGACTGTGCATTTAGCGTGTGGTCTGTGCTCTGTGAAGAAAAGATGCTTGACTTTCTTCCCTTTAGTAGCTAGGATTTTCATTGCTGAAAGAAGATAAAACATTTGTTTATCATCTTAGACTGCATTTTAGGAATTATACATACATCACATGGTGAACCTGAAAGGCAAACTATTAAGCAAGATCAACTTAAAATAAATTCAATGAATCTGACAACGTTTTGGAACTTAATGCACAACATCTAGAGGTCTAGGCTAGAGACGTATTCTGGCATCATAAAGCTTGGTAACTATTGCTTTCAGTGTTGGTTGGGTGATTCCTCCACTCTGAGGCAGCAAGTGCCAGTACGGACTTGTGCTCCCACATACCGTCGTGTATATATTGGGAGACCACAATAGGCTGCATCCTTTATCCTTAGGAAGCCGTGTCTACCGCCATATCGATCGTAATGCACCGAACACAGCATTTAGGAAGATTGATTGTTGTACCGTAAAAATTATTCTGCAGTTTTACGATTGGTTTGGTAATCCTCTCTGCCTAGATCTCCAGAGAAGTCCATTTTGCTCCTTTTTAGACTCCTAAAAGGAAAAGGTCCTCTGAGCACTTGTCACTTCAAACTCAATAAAAATCTAAGGTGACTAGAGTCATCTTTTGTTTTTTCTCGACTCTTTAAAATTGAAAAACCAAGTTGTGTGAAAGCGTCTAAAATTCATTTAATTAGAAAAAAAAAATTCCTTTTTATTTTGAGTTGATCAAGTAATCCACAATCATGGAAGAAAGTCAATCAAAACCTCGTCGTTCGCGGAGACTTACGAGTCAACCATTGTTGACTCCGGAAGCGAAGCCATTCCGGACAAAGCGAACTTATTTAACTGGATCAAAGTCCCCTAGGTTGGTTGGAGTAAGCACTCCAACATCCTCAGAGACTCCGGTTACTCCGAACGTTTCTGGGATCCCTGCCTCTACAGAAGAAATTCTTCAATAGCAAAAGGACATTACAACTGATCCTAGTGTGACAGTTAACACTGCTATTCCTGAACCGGCTCTGTCTATAGCCGATTCGGAAGGTGTTACTTCCCAACCATCTGCTGCTGTAGAACTTACATCTTCTTCGGAACCAGAAATATTTTACGGACCTGACGATCTACCTCTTCCTCTTGGATTGATTGCCATAGAAGTGATTGCGGAAGATCCTCCATCTAGCACTCCAACGCAACTTGGAGTTGGGATCAGCCTATATCCTTCTTCATCAGAAAATATTCACCCACCCTCAGAAGTTCCTGAAGAATCGCTGAGGAATCTTTTGGATAGACTTAATATGTCTGAACAACCATCAACATCAAGGATTGTGTCACCCGACACAGCGACAGTGGAAGCTCCTTCTGTTATTCCGACAATGTTTGTCGGCCTGCCATCTGTCCCAACCAGCTTTCAATCGCTGGATGGAGTCCATCCTGGGACTATTTCGACGGTATGGATTGTTCCCATTTGTTCGTCCGGAATTATATCTAGAATCGCTTACGTTGAGTCTTGACAAATTGATCTGTCACAAAGTCATTTTGGGCAAACTGGTCCCCAAAGGAAAATTATTCCTTTGAGTACTGGATTACCATCGTATGGAGGGCCATATACCATGTCATTGTCTTCCTCGGAAGGACAACCATGCGTGAGTTCGCAACAGAATTTGGGTTATGCTGGAATCACAACTAGCAGTTGGGTCCCAATCCTATCTCAACAACCAAGAGTTGTATACTCAATGCAACAAAGTTCACCTATGATAAACATCTCTACTACGTTGGCTATTATGGTAGTATCGCAAGTGCAAGCATCACCAATTGTATGCCAACCTCAAGTTTCGCAGGTTGCCATACAACAATCTCTTGTACCTCCGACACAACCACAGTCACCAACTAGTGGAATGGCACAGGTTCAAACGGGGAACACCAATCCCCATATTGGTCAAACAGTAAGTACTGGACAACAGTCTATGGCTTCACAACCATGGCTGGTGCAATACCAACAACTGCAATTCCAACAAACTTACCAATGATATGAGAAACAAGTCTTTGCAAGTAATGGGCAGCAGTATCAACCATATCATAATGGTTATGCCCATCAACCTTACCAAAGTTACCAACATCAAATGCATGATGCTAGTATGCAAAGATCGACTGCTCAAATGCTTCCATCTTATCCTGGGTATGCTCAACCAAGCCTGAATCAATAGTTTCCCTTCATGGAAACTCTAGGGTTACCAGATCTAAGTCGACTAACGAACGATCCAATTACCTACGCCCCTTGGTGGCTGGCGATTCCGCATAAACTTCCGTCGGATATTCCTAAATTTAATGGAAATCTAAGGAAAGACCCATCGAATCATGTGATGACCTTTCATCTATGGTGTTCTTCAAACACTCTCAATGATGATTCGATTCGGCTTCGCCTCTTTCAATGCACATTAACTGGTCCGACAGCAAAGTGGTATATCAAACTTCCTAGAGCTTTGTTTGATAACTTCAGTACCTTAGCCACCACCTTTTTAACCCATTTTCAGTGACCTATCAGGTACGAAACAGGAACTGAGCTGCTTACCAATTTCAAACAAATGACAACCACTCACATATTCGATCATATTCATGAGTGGTGGTGTCATTGTAGAATGGAAAAAACATATGTTCCTGATCAGCTATTGGCTGAATGGTTTATTAAGTCACTGTTACCCTCTATTACAGAATATGTGGCAAAAGGGGGAGTTGTCACTGAAGAGCAAGTTATTGCTCGTGCACAATATCTAGACTTGATCTATACTCAGTCTGGCACACTCTACGATAAAATCCCTGACGCTCCTAGACCAGAATTCTCCGTTCCTCCTCCTCCTAAATCAAACAAAGACTCTCATGCCGGCGATGGTGTGATAGATATGACAAGCACTAAAACCACAAAGGCCACATCGAAAAAGGCCTGCACGTTTTCGAGTCAAGATGAAAATGAGGAATTTCTAGCCTCAGAAGTAAATGCCATGTCAATAGACAAAGGAAAAGAAACCAAGCAACCAAGAGGCAAGAAGAAAAAACAAGGGAAGAAGAAAAACTAGGGAGACTCATCTCCTAGAAAATTTTCTGCAAACCCTTCTGGGAATGTGAAACCAAAAACTTCATGTCATATATGTGACGAGGATCACTGAACCAAGGAGTGTCCATATAAAGAAGAACTTAGAAAATCTTTCGAAAGTTCAAAAACCTCGGTTGTACTAACGGATCCATTTCCAAACCTAGGAACAAATCTGGTTGCTAGCAAAAATGCTTCCCCATCCCAAGTGCTAATGTTGTTAGTCTCGAAGCAACTGAATAATACTCTAATAATGACAAGGAGTAAAGATTATGGGAATCCACAGATGTTGAAAAACAAGGATAAAGATCAACCTAGTAGTTCAACAACGACTTCAACAGAAATTGTGCCACCCATCATTCCTGAATTAACAATAAAACCGCCAAAGGGAGTAGTACACAAATCAACGTTTAATCCTCGTGCCTGAGAAGCACAACACTATAACATAGTGGAGGATTTAGCTCAATTGCCATCCGTGATGTCGACTCTTGAAGTACTACAAAATTGCCCCTCCCAAAAGCAGGGTTTATTATCAGCAATAGGTGGGATTGACCCAACGGATTCAAATCTTGTATCTTTTAATCATAAAGGATACGACCCTCAGTTGCCAGCTCAACTAGCTTTCCTCATTCAAGTGAAATTCCTCAACAAAACTTTTCATAGAACAATTATTGATGAGGGGGCATCAACATGTATCATGTCGATGAGTTGCTGGAAAACTCTGGGGTCTCTGTCTTTGTCGCGATCATCAACAACATTAAAAGCATTTGATGGGTGAACATACACCCCGTATGGGATACTAAGTAACTTGCAAGTCGAACTAGGGGAAAAAACAGTAGAAATCGATGTTGAAGTCATCGACGGGAATCTTGATTACAACATCCTACTGGGAAGACCCTGGATATATGCCATGGCAACTGTTGTGTCGACCGACTTTAGGAAAATTGCATTTCCTTTCCAAGGAGGAATTACAATCATCAACCAACAAACTTTTCTCCCCAACATTTCGGAAGTTACGGGAAGCATTCCAATGATCCATGGAAACCCTAGCATACTTCATAATATCAGAGTAGGCCTACTAAAAGACCCTACATTAATGGGAACTTTTACCCTACTGCCTCCTACCAATTTGGCAGAAGTGGCTAATGTAGGAACCTGCAATATGATATCTTCCATTCAAAAGATGTCAGAAAACGATGTTAAAATGGATCATTCGCAGGTTTTGCCTCTAACCCCGATGGAAATATTATAGCAATCAATGTTCTCAGCATGGGAGGCAAACCAGCGTCAACGCTCGTCAAGTGTTTGGATAGATAGGTCTAAGGAATATGGCACCCCTTCAGATTCTTGGTCGCAAGTACACCCTACTGACAAAGGAATCATTCAACCGATGATGATTGATGGGGCACCATGGGAAGATTACCACCATCATTCCAATCTTCCGACTTGGAAAGAAGATAATTCCGGCGACCTACACCATCCTTCAGTATTTGACATTCTGAGGAATACTGCAAACATGGTGGATTCCGAGAGAAACCTATCCAATATCGAAGAGACTATTGCCCTAAATATCTCGACCAAAACAGATGTTGTAGAGAACATTCATGTTGGAAAATCTTGCTCTTCTTCTGAACTGGAAATATATAGTGCTCTCTTTCGTGATTTTAGAGATGTCTTTGCTTGTTCATATGATGAAATGCCAGGTATCAACTCGAGCATAGTTGAACACAAGATTAAGATGTATCCAGATGTCAAACCAGTATGACAGCGGCTAAGGCAGGTGCACCCCAAGAAAGCCATTACCATCAAGGTGGAAGTTGAGAAATTCCTCCCTGATGGTTTCATTTACCCCATTCCTCTAACTGATTGGGTATCGAATATTGTTCCTGTAATGAAAAAACAAGGAACAATTAGAGTGTGCGTTGATTACAAGGATGTAAATCAAGCTTGTCCAAAAGACAACTACCCTACACCCTTTATCGACCAGATAGTTGATGAATGCGCCAGATGCGAAATCTTTTCATTCATGGATGGATTTTCTGGGTATAATCAAATAAATATCCGCCCACAAGACCAGTCAAAGACTGCATTCATTTGTCTGTGGGGTACATTCGCATATCGCAAGCTACCCTTTGGTTTGAAGAACGCAAGGGAAAATTTTCAGAGAGTAATGAACTATGCTTTCCATGACATCAAAAACATCGTTCAACCTTATCTCGATGATCTCCCAGCTCATTTGCGAAAGCGGACCGATCATCCGCGCCATTTAAGAGCAATATTTCTACATTGCCGACACTACAAGATAAGACTCAATCCGCACAAATGTGTGTTTTGTGTCAGTTCTGGTCATTTACTTGGCTTCGTCATCGCAAAGGATGAGATTCGTCTCAACCCTTGCAAGGTTCAGGCAATCATCAATTTGCCTCCACCTTCAAGCCTGCTTCAGATTCAGAAACTCCAAGGGAAAGAAAATTTCTTCAGGAGGTTCATTCCAAATTACGTCGAACTAGCTAAAGGTTATACTCGACTTTTGAAAAAGGATGTACCCTTCATTTGGGACCAGGTCGTGCAAGCCTCCTTTGATGCTTTAAAGAAATCTCTAATACAAGCGTCATTAATGTATGCTCTTGATTATCAAAAAGACTTTAACCTGTATCTGGCTGCAGCAGATACGACCATAGCAATGGTTTTAGTTCAGGAAGACAATGGAATTGAACATCCTATATATTATTTAAGCCAAAACTTAAATGATACGGAAATGAAATACTCCTACGTTGAAAAGCTCGCCCTCATAGCTATTCAAGTGATACAGAGATTTCGACACTACGTCCTCTTCACGAAAACTACCATTTTATCAGATTGCAACCCCATGACTTATATATTGTCACAACAGTTGCTGGGGGGCAAATATTCAAAATGGATAGCAATTCTATAAGAGTTTGATTTGAAATTCAAAAAATCCAAATCAAAGAAAGCCCTGGTATTCGCGGAGTTACTATGCGACCTCCCATCGTCTTCCAACGATGCAACATCTGAAGAAGCAATTGTGGATGAAATTTGTTTCTGATATCTTCAAGCGATTTGTGGTACGAAGATATAATCGTTTATCTCCAGACACAAACATGCAGGTCTAATACCTCACGCTCCGAACAACGACGTATTCGATACCAAGCAAAAGACTATGTGATCGTCGATGATACTCTTTACTGTCGTGGTATCGATACAGTTTTGTGGAGGTGCCTCACCCTCGAGGAGGCCGAAAAAGTCCTGAATGACTACCATTCAGGCGCGTGTGGGGGGCATCAATCTGGTTATGCTACGGCCTAAAATTTTTTTACGAGCAGGATACTTCTGGCCAACAATGTTCAAAGATTGCATAACCACAGTTAGAAGTTGTCATGCTTGCCAAATTTTCTATAGCAAAACCAGAAGACCACCCACACCGCTACAACCAGTAGTAGTTGTTGGGCCATTCTCCAAATGGGGCATAGATTTCATGACATGTAACCCCACCTCGACCAGGGGGCATGGGTACATAATAGTCACGGTGGACTATTTTACCAAATGGGCCGAGGCGATGCCTACATTAAACAACAACGACGAAACAGCTGCCCTTTTCTTTTTCAATCACGTAGTCTCCAGATTTGGTGTTCCACAGGCCATAGTCACAGATCATGGATCGCATTTTCGTAATCACATGATGGTTGAGTTGGCTGCCGAATTAGGACTGTCCCACAACAGCTCTACTCCATACTATCCGCAACCTAACGGATAGGCTGAAGAAATCAACAAAGTCCTAAAGTGCATGCTGCAAAGGATGATCAGAGTCCACAAACGGGACTGGCACCTAATCCTATACTCGGCCTTGTGGGCATACTAGACATCGGTAAGAAATGCAACTAGATTCACACCTTTTCAATTGGTGTACGGTCTGGAAGCAATCTTACCGGTTCAATGTGAAATCTCGTCCCTCAAACTCGTAGTCGACCTTCTCCCCGGAACCTGAGAAGAAGAGGCTCGTTTCTTGGAACTAATCCATTTGGATGAAACCAATCGTGATGCAGCTTCGGCTAACGAGGCTTATAAGAAATGAGTCAAAGCACAGTTCGACAAGAATGTCAAACCTCACGTCTTCTCAGAGGGTGACCTGGTTTTACTTTATGACCAGGAATCCGATAAATTGGGAGCAGGGAAATTCAAATCATTATGGATGGGTCGCTATATTGTTAAATGAGTATTAGCAAAAGGAGCATACGAGTTGATGGACTATGATGGGATTCCACTGGTGCAACCTCGCAACAGGTTGTACCTCAAACATTACTATGCTTGATTTCGCATAGTAATCCTCGTGCTTTTGTTACATTTTTGTTTTCGCCAAGAGCATTTAATTTGGTTAAGTAATCCACTTCTTCATTCATTGCAGATGTCGAACCTACTGGAATCATTCGTTGGATATGCCAACGGAGCAAGTCGTAGTTCGCAAAATATGTCTTCTGTGGCATGGGCCATTTTCAATCGCAACAGCGAGTTAGTAAGTTTCAGAGGAGTGTGTATTGGTTGGTCTACGAACAATATCGCTGAGTACAGCATATTGATAGAACTCCTTTCTAATGCCATCACACATGGTATATGCCGACTTGTCGTCAGGCTAGACTCACAGCTCCTCATTCTACAACTCACTGGCATCTATGTTGTACGAAATCCAGCTATCTATCACATGTTCCTAAGGGTCAAAATTTTGGAAAGACAGTTCGATTTCATCCAATATAAACATATTTCTAGAAGTTTAAACACATTAACAGACTCATTGGAAAATTATGTGTTAGATAGACATTTGCGACATTTATAAAAAGAAGCATCACAGCAATATATGCAGCAGGATCATGTAACTAAACCAAAATAAAGCTCCCAAAATCAAAAATATATTCCATAACTGTTTTTAGTCTGTACATAATGTTCTGTAACCAAGAAAAAATTGGTCAAATGACCCAAAATTCAAAAATGCTAGGGGGCACCCTAGCCTAATGATGCCGGTGATAACAAGTCATCGCCTATGCAATCATGCATAAGAGCCTAGTCCATCGACTCGGCACTCCAGTGGTATGTCGCTGCAACTGCAAAGGCAACTCATCGATCCTCACGTCCGGGATACCAAGGGTAATACCCTCAATCTAGTCCTATAGTGCCGAAAGAGTCTCGGCCACATCAAGGTCATGAAGGATAGCCCTCCCAACAGCTTCTCCTGCTGGAGCGGCCGCTAGGTCTCTACGGCGTACTGCTGGTGGAACTGGGCCAACATCTGCATGTGCACATGAGTTTGATTAGTCTTGATCATAAGAATATAAGAACATTATAAACAACAATGAACAGAGATATGCTCAAAAGAAAATTACCCATGGCACCCCACTGCTCTCCAGCCGGCAGCATCAAATCTGGATCACCTCGGAAATCCATACCAGCATATGGGAACCTGGCATAGACCATCTCCTGATGGTCAAACCACTGAAAGAAGGTCTCAGAAAAAGAAATCTAGGGCTCACCAGCGTGCCGAGAAATGAGATCGACCCATCTCTGCATCCGTGGTTCGGTCGGTGGAGGTAGGCCAAGTGATATATACTGTGGCTGCATCAGTGGGATTCGCTCCAAGGTGAAAGCAGTCAAAATAGAACCATAACCAAAGTTCTTGGATATGCCGCTCTTCACCTTGGTCAATTGTTCCTTCATCACAGAAAGTATTGCATCACACCAATTGAACACCTTCGGTTCAAGGCATTCCAAAGCATACTGCATATAAGATCTGTTGGCTATATGAAGAGCATAACTACCAGCCAGTCTAGCAAAAGTAAACATGATGGTTTGCAAGGGCCGATTAGTGACGTCTCAGATATTGATCTTGTCGTCCGCACTCAGCTGAGATCCCTCTCTGCAATGCCAGTGAATGTACTCCCTCATAGACTCACCCCCATGGGCGGAGCGTGATAATGAGAGAGGGGCACCGTGCCTCGATAAACGGGTTAGAAAATAGATATCCACCATTATCAAGGGGATTGATTTTCCCTAATATAGAATACCTGGTTGATAGGATCCTAGGCATTGAGAAAATACTGCAACAAACCGATTTGTTGCCTCATGCTAGAGATACAGAAAAACTTCAGCAAGCCACAATTATGTAATGCAGCTATTGTGCCTGGATCATGTAAAGCAACAGCGTCCTCTTCATCATGCTCACGTTCTCGCCATGTAAAAACCATTTTGCTCCGATGAATATGTAAAAAAAAAACAAGGGAAGAGTCAGGATCTTCATTTGGTGAAAACAGGCAAAACTTTCATGAGGAAACTATGCAAAAATTTTCGTCCCTTCGCCCATCGCACCCCAGCAAGTGTACTAGGAGATATCAGTATGCATCGCACCTTTCGACTAATTAAGGGTGCGATGATCCTAGGGCGAGTTCTTCAAACCCCAGGGGCTCAACAGGGCAAGGAAATAAGCTCAAAATCCAAAATGACAGGCATGTAATGAAAGAGTACAAGTTTAGCTCTTACCTGGTCCAAATAGCGTTGCGGATCGTCCACAGAATCTCCCAGAATCTGCTGGTGAAAATCAAGGGGGAAAAGTACCTCCAGAGCTCCAACAAACCAAATTCAAATGAAATGGTAAAGTGAGAGGTAAAAGTCACTTTTAATTTACTATGCACGTAATTCAAGTATTATATTAGTGTTTTTAACTCATTTATCAAGCATATGTTTCATTTCTAATCGGTTTGATGAAGCAAATGAACAGGTAGTAAAATATTTGAAGGAACGAAATGTTAAGGGTAAATAAAAAAATCAATGACCATGGCGAGCAATGTTGTCGTAGAGTTCAAGCTCGTTAAAAAATAAACATAAGTCATGCGCAAGTGTTTCCCCTAGCGTTTAAGCTCATTAAAGAATGAACCGGTAAATAACCATTGTGAATGCCTTATCACCAGCTTTTCAGCCTTGGTCGTCTTCTTGCCATCACCTCCACTCTGTTTTTAGTCGATCATTCACCCCCATATGATTGTTTACCCCTTCGAGGAACATCTGCGAAAAGTGATTCTGCTAGCCATCCTTGTAACATTGTCGTGGTTAGAAAATTCCAAATCTTACTTGGAATTAGCTGCTACTCAAAACTATCACTCATTCCTCGAAAATGAGTCTTCTTTAAGCTCCTTTCACCTGACTCATAAAATATGAAAATATTTCCGAGCGATTGGCCTCTCCGGCTCGTTAAAAGGCATCGGAAGTGTCATCCCTCCTCTAGATTTTAATCTTTTTGGACCTGAGGGATTATTACACAAAAAGATTGAGTTCTTATCTTGTTCAACTCGTTAAAACTATCGAAAATTCATCCCTTTTGTATTATTTTATGTTTTTTCGGACTTAAGGGATTATACAATGAAAATGAATCTTCGGAGTCTTCTTTCCATTTCTTTCAGACTCTCTAAAATTGAAAGAGATTGAGTTATCTTTGTCATTAAACTCGTTAAAACCGAATAGCGAAAAACTCATCCAAATGGACGAGAACGAGTTTCACTGCCGCTAGGCTCGCTAAAATATAATGACAGGTTCACCCGAAGGGCGAATTATAGAACAAGCATATGTTATCCTCCTCAAGCTTGACAAAAATAAAGAGGTACTGGTCAGCAATGACTAGGGAAAATTGGGAAGAAAACTTGAAAAACCTTTATTGGTAGCAAGTCGCTCTTGAACATGACACTTTCCTTCCGCATCCATGCCGGGTTGGGTTGTTC
>APFE030169347.1:33009-76189 GCA_000404065.3 Pinus taeda
CCAAGAAGTTGACTTAGGAACAACCCTTTCAGTACTTTGAAGCTTGCATGCCTCAATGGCAAGTTTCTCACTTTCGGCGACAAGTTTACATCAACGGCCTTCTGCTGAGAGATTTTGTGTGGTGTTCGACGCCAAGTCCTTTTTCACACCATGTAAATTGTACTGTAGTACCTTGAGGGTCATTGTCATTATTAGTGATTCCTCTCGTGCCTGTTAACAGCTTACATCATTGGCTGGTAATCAGGAGATGTCTTTCCATGTTCAACTCCAGAACATTTTTCACATGGATCGACTTGTACTCTAAGTGAAGATTGAACAAGTTTTGAAGACCCCAGATCTAGTTTCATCCATCGAGGCTGCGATATATTTAGGAATATTAAAACATCTAGTGTACATCATTTCCAAACAGATGATCATCCAAATCAAAGGATGATGTGTCCATATCATCAGTCTGTCACATAGACGATTGTCTGTCCTATGTACATGAAAATGGATTTATAAAGCTGAGCATGGGAATGCCCACCTCAGCTAGATCATGAAAAATGTTGTCAAAATAATGTATTGTATTGTATCTTATTACAGGTCGCCTCCCAGCTCGGAAAAACTTCGGATCGTCATAGTAAATCATTTCACCCGACATCAAAAAAGATTAACGACCTCATGCTTTAGGGGGCAAGTGTTACAGACATTTTTGGGCACGTCAACCCCAATCACAAATGTCCATAAACTGAGGGCTACTAAGTCCCTAAAAGTGTTGCTTCACTGCCTAAAGGAACAAGGTCAATTGATTACATCATCTCCCAGAAGTTCTCTAGTGAAAACTACTCATAAATGGTCAAAACTGGACCATACTGAAAGCTCAATGGAGAGGGGTGCAATGCATATCACCTTCCCAATGTACATGGTGTGATGCATACTGATTTTCTCCTCTGTAGGGTGCGATGGTCGGGAATGGACAAATGGCAGGGACAAAATGCGAGGTGGAAGATCATGGAATCTTCCAGAAGCTTCCCCTCCAACACTTGCCTCTCCATTTTCGACCAGGGATGAGTAAGAGATCATCATTCTCCAAGTGGAAGCAGGAACTATCAGAGAAAAGACACTAATCAAGATCCCAAAAGATGACTCACCTCTCTGTAATCATCTATATATGGATCCCTCATAACAGAGATCCGGAGGCTGGAATTTTGTATCTTATAGAGAAGAGTTGTTGGTATTCTGGTGTACATTATCAGTGTTGGGTGATATAGCTTTGCTTGAGGTGAAGAAGGGCCTCTTAGCTGGAGGATGATGCTAGGTTAGAGCACATGGTTTTAATCTTCTGGCTACTTTTCATCTGAATAAATATATTCTTGTTTTCTTCCATATTCTTGTGTACTTGTTTATATATGCATGTATATGGTTAATGCACATCTGATCCTGCATTATTTATGAATTTAGATCCTTGTTTCTTTCATAGTAGTATGTTGCTTCGATTCCACAAGTCCTTTTGAAGCTGGGTAGACAAAGAAGAAGTGACAAAACTCTATCAAGAAGGAGAGGAAATCGAGCGCAAGACTCAGGTTGGCCCTCTTGGTTCTCCTGTCATCTACTTTCATAAAAGGAATCAATAGTAGACTTTGATTGTTTGTTTCTAAGATAGCCACCCATCTTAGTGGGAATAGCAGCATCCGAGTGGACACTATTCCCGGATAACATGGTTGTAACGTCAAATCATCATGATTGAAGAATTTCCATATGCAAGCATGGACTACACAGGGGATCCAGATATTCTGCTATTATTTGGGATTCAGTGGGGTGACCTAGGTAAAAACTTCACATTTTGGTTGTTTTGTGATTTTAAATTTTTTTAATTTTTTGGCATCCAAAACTAACTATTCAAAATGATCATGCAGATGTGGGCCTAGTGAGACCAACAAGACTAGGCAGATTTGCCAAGTGTAATGAGTAGCCAATACCTCCCGTAGTATAGAACCTCGACATAGTAGAGGCATTAACTAAGATGGAGAAAAACTTAGAGAGGTTTACCATAGACATCTAAAATATTAGGATTGATGACTTGACTCTCCGCTATCATAAGCACACTCTTGGGATTCTTGGACTGATTAGTTGCTTTCTACGATGAGTAGCTCGCACTATTTTCTACTACTAGATCATCATGCGTAGCTTCTAGTCTTAGGGATATATTTTTCTTTTGATGATGTAACAACATGTTTGGATAATAAAGGCCATAGGGCCTCATGTCTTTGGATGGAATTTTTGTAAAAATCACACTTCTTACAAACATTTTACTTAATGAAAACTACTACTTCTATCTCTGTCTATCTTGTACAATATATGGATGAATATTGTTTTTACTTTTTTACATATTTTTACAAATTCCAATTCTTTTGTAATCAAATGAAACGTAACATAAGTAGGAAAAGTAATAGAAAATCATAAAAAGATGCTCAAAAAATTGTTGCACACAAAGCATAATCACAATGTACCCATGGAGAGGCACATGCTGCCAAGATTTGTTTGATCTGGTTCAGTAAATGGTAAATTACTATTAGGAATATCAAATAAAGGTTTATTAATAAAATCATATAAAAGAATCAGTTTAAAAAGGGACTTGTTTCATTTTTATCTAAGCTTGAAATATAAATAACTATGCTCACATGAACTTTATTTCATTTTTTGACAAGTTTGATGTAGTAAAAGAACTATACTCACAGTCAATTGTTTCATCTTTTAACCAAGTTTACAAAATAAAAGAAGCATCCTCTTAGACACTTGTTTCATTTTTAATGAGGTTGACACAGTAAAAGAACCATTGTCAGAAGTATTTCTTTCATTTTTTAATGAGTTTGACGCAGTAAAAGAACAATTTTCATCATGTTCTCTTTCATTGTTTTAACGAGTTTGACACAGTAAAATAACTATCGTCATAGTGACTTGGATCATGGCTTCCATTTGGATGAAACACATGCCAAGGGATATTTCCAAATCATGCCTTCCAGGAGATCTTCATCAAAGGAATAATATCTCTTTGAAGGGAATACATGTGAAGAGAATCAAAAGGGGTATGAAAATCCATTTCAAATTCCCCCATAAGATTCCCTATGTCAATTACTAGATTTAAGTTATGTGAAGTTGATCAAACAATGAGAGGCTCACTTACATCAGTATCTGAAAACATGGGACTAGTTTCCACATAATTAACCTGCGACAGGGTGGATACCACTTGCATATAATGAACATTACAGCCCTGATGGATGGCTAGTAATAGAATTGAGATCAATGAATGAAAGTTGTTTAATAGTCACGATGTTCCCATTGTGAGGAAAAGACATTACCTGAACGAGTGTCGATATGACAACTTTCATAGCATAGACATAGTCTTGCCTAAGGAGAAAATTCAAATCTAAGGGGTCTTGGACTACCATATGATAAGATAAATATAGGAATTTTTACCTTCCAGAGTAATAGGTAACTTAGGAAAGATCTCTAAAGGCTCATTAATGGTTATGGTAAAAGCCAAAATATTATGTGTAATGTGCACAAGATGAGGGGAACCCAAATCTTGCCAAGTAGACGAAGATAAAATACTGACATAACCACCTTCATCTACATTTGTGCACCACACATTCTTAACATACACTTTCAAAATTATTTGGAAAGGGGTGGAAGAATGAAGATGAGGTCATGTTAGCCTACTCCAATCAAAGGAAATAGCCTCATTACTTGGAGGGGGATCCATGGAAACATGTGAAAATCCACAATGTGTAAAAGAATCTGAAGTGACCAGAAGAGCATAAGAGATATTTCACTCTCTAAAGCGAGAGTGGGATCAACTGAATATGGTATCAAGTTGATAACTTTCTCAACCAATGGTTCATCAACCTAAGTGATGTTTTTCGCACTCCAATATAAGATTGGGATTGACTGTACTTGGAATTAGATCAATCACTTTGTCAACTGACGGTAGGCTGGCAGAAAGTTTATGGTAACAAGTTGGAAGTTGTTGTTGTGAGGCAATAAGTTTTCCCAACAATTTTGAGGCTTCATCCATATGAGGGAAAAGGTGACTATGATGAATCCCTTTTCATAACATACAAGGAAATCTAACTCTACCCTTTTTCCTAGGAACCTCATAATCACTGGTTGATGGATCAACAATAGGTTGATAATAATTTTCTGACCATACTTCCAAGACCTTAGGAATGCCAAGACAATCAATAAGGAATTAGTCACCCTTACAAAGCTTGCAAGGGTATCTGAGCTTGCAATGCATGTTGGAAGTTTCCTCAACGTTACCATTACCTTACATTCATGATTGGTTGGTTGACATATCTTTTATATTGCTTCTTCACCTTATTCTTCCCTTTCTTCTTCTTCTTAGTCATCTCGTTACTAGCTGTTGGCATTATGATACAGGTGTTGTCCTTGATGGCAACTGACTCAGATGAAAGATCATGGTGCAGCATGTCAACAACAAAGAATTACAGATCAGACTACGAAGAATGAAGAAAGAGAGGTATACACAGGTTCACATTGACCAAGCTGCGTATACATGCGGGATCACTGAACACAAGTTTTGTATACGTACACATGCACTTTCACAGAAGGAAAAACACATATACATTGGAAAACTAAGTTTCTGGTCTGAGGTATTTGGTCCGAGGTATTTTTATCCATGGTATTGGTCCAAGGTATTTCGTCTGAGTTATTGACCCTAGGTATTTGGTCCAAGGTATTGGTCCTAAGTGGTTTTGATCCATGGTATTGAGAAAGGCATAAAACTATATAAGGAGGAGATGATCATTAGGCAAAGTAGGGCAAGTATTGAATATTTTATGAAGTGTGAGATCTAGTATGTAGGTTATTGGCTTATGGTGATTTGCTTGATCTGAACCAAGGATGAACCTTAGCTATTGATGAGGGATAAGATCTAATGATGGATCATGATGTTAAGACTTGAAATGAATTATCATTATATGGTTTGATCATGTATCATCTAGATCTGAATACTGATGCATGTGTTATTTTGTAAATGTTATGATATGGGTATAACTAAAGTCTGGAATAGCTACAAAATTATGAATTAATATTGATAGACGTGTATGCTATTTGAATTTGAAAAAAGCGCATATACACACTAGTTCAACACATGGAAGTAGCATATACCTTATGAATTATGTTTTAGTTGTTTCTATTTTCTATTGGAGAGTTCTGGGTTCTGAATTGGGATATAGTGTTTGTATTCTGGTGAGAGTGTTCTAAATGATCAGATTGAGGTTATGATGATTGAGTTTCAGTGATTCGTTGAGGTAGATCTACTTGATGATTGTATTTCAGTTATGATGTTGTTGATGGGTCGAGTATGAAAATTGAATGAAATGTGGCCTTCAGATTGTGGTGTTGTGTTCCAAGAGTATCCAGTCTAAAAATTCATGAAACGTGATCCCTAGTAAAAGAGTGGGGTTTTCTGTAGGCTGGCACCTATGTACTAGTATACATATTGGCTAGTACAAGATCTAGGGCATTGTAGCTCCCTTCCAGTAGTAGCTAGAGAATGAGAGAAGGTTGTAGCCTTCTGCAAGTGGGTGCCTATGTACTGTTATCAGTCTACACCAGCACAAGATTCTAAACAGATTTTCTTATTATTAAAAGAAGACAAAGACGATAATAGCAGGCGGTTTTCACACACATTGGGTTTCCACCTTATATCTTGGTGTTCATGTGTGTTGCTTATGTGTGATGCTTCATTCTTCTTTTACTGCACTATCTAATAAATCTCTAATATGCTGGCTAAACTAAAATACATGATAAACTGTCTAAATTAAAATTTCTCTACATATACGCTGGTTGCTTTATGTACACTCATGTGTACATGATAATTCACTTAGCTGAAGTAGCGTATATGAATCTGTTTGGGAAATTAAATTATTGATCTGATAATATTGATTCACCCCCCTCTCAGTGTTATTTCCAGCAATTGGTATCAGAGCAGGTCCTTCAGAAGAAGTCATGAGTAATCAAGAAAGTGTGGGATCCATCAGACTACTAATCTTTGATGGGAGAAACTTTGTTTATAGGAAAATAAGAACCACAACCTATCTACAATCACATGGAATGGATGTATGGGAAATTGTGGAAGGATGATATACATTTCCAATAGCAATTCCTACAGATACGGCAGGGAAGAAGCAATATGGAACCAATGCCAGAGTTGTCAATACCTTATTGGGAAGTCTGTCACAATCAGAGTTTGTCAAAGTCATGCAACTCAAATCAGCCAAAGAAACATGGGACAAAATCGTTCTGAGCTACGAAGAGGACTCTTAGGTAAAACGTGCTAAAATTCAAACTCTCAAAATTCAGTATGAAACTCTTAAGATGCATAGTGATGAAAGTATAGCTAGTTACTTCTTACATATATATGAGGTTGTTAATTATATGAAGAATCTGGGTGAAGATATAAAGGAAGTTACCTTAGTTGAGAAAGTTTTGAGATCCTTGTCTGCTAAATTTGAATCAAAAGTGTCTACCATAGAAGAAAAACAGGATCTGAAGACTATCACTATGACACAGCTTCATGGAATATTAACTGCCTTTCGGATGAGAAACGAAGGTCCATTAGATATGAGAGAAGCCGAATTCAAAGCTTTTAGCAAAAGGAAAGGAAGAAAACAATGAATCAGGACATATTTCAGAAGAAGAAGATGAGGTAAACTTTGTTAAGAAGCTTCAACGAGGTTCCAGAATATTTAGAGGTAAGCTACCCTTCAAATGCTTTGCCTATGGTAGAGTCAGTCATTATGTTGCCAAATGTCCTCATAAATATAAATATGAAAAAGGGAAGGAATATGAAAGATGGAATAGAAAACAAGTTGTAAATAAAATAAGTTATTATACTCATGAAAATAGCGATGGTTTATCAAATATTGATGAAGATGAAAATAGTAATGACTATAGACTTCTAATGGCTTATGACGATGATAATTTTTGGGATGCTTTGGAAGAAGACAATATTCATGAAGAAATTTCTAAACTCAAAATCTATTTAGAAGAAAAGAGTATGATTATAGATACCTTGACATACAAACTTGCTGAAAAGGAGAAACACAATGAAAGACTAGAATGTGAAATTGTGGGTATAAGAAAGGATCTTGAGAAAACGAAATCTCTCAATCTTAGATTTGCTAAAGGATTAGAAACCTTAGATGAAATTATCAAAGTACAACATTCTCCTCTGATAAAGATAGGTCTTGGATATACTGAAGAAGCATCTCAATCACAGAAATCATCAACCTCCACTAAAAGCTATCTTGATGCAGCAGAGGCCAGAGAATAGTATGACAATCGTCAGCAAAGGCATAAAGCAGATCACCAGGGAAATCAGACTCAATTTATTCCAAGGATGAATAGAAGCCACAACCAATCTCAGGTAAATCATACTCAATTTTCTCAATAGAATCTACAATCACCAGGTCAACAGATTCAATAGTCGCAAGAACTTCTTTACTGGGCAATGTTTTTCATGTCATAATTTTGGAAACAAAGTTTCTCAATGTGTTGCTTACAAAACCATAATGACTAGAGAAAGATGAAAACAAAGGAATGTTATAGGGGTCAATAAAAGTTCCTATAATAACTTTTCTCTTCTTGAAAATGAAATAGAATGCTCAATCTATAACAACTTTGGTCATGAAGAATCTGAATGAAGGAGAAAATTTCGGCAATCATCTCAAAAGGAGCAAACACCATCAAATCCCAATATATGGAGAGGGAAAGAATCTCAAATAGAAAGACGTGGTATAGCCTTGGATGCAGAAGGACAAGAAAATCAGTGGTACATCGACAATGGATGCTCAAAACACATAACAGGTGACAAAGAAAAACTTCACTCATATAATGCCTTAGAAAAGGAAATGAATGTCTCATTTGGAAATGACACTCCTGCTGTCATAAAAGGTAAAGGATCTGTTTTCTTAAAAGAAAAGGTTAAAGCTGGAAATGTTATGTATGTAGACGGTTTAAAGCATAACCTGTTGAGTGTCAGTCAAATGTGTGATCAAGGAAATGAAGTGGTGTTTCGATCAAATGAATGTGTAGTTCGTGAATTTGATACAAGGGATATTATGATCAAAAGTACAAGAACTCCAAACAACTTATACATACTCAAGGGAGTACAACAACAATGTTATCTAAGCAAAAATGATGAAAATTGGCTATGGCATAGAAGATTGGGACATCTAAGCTTTTCTCAAATAAGAAAGCATGCAGATTCAAAGTTGTTCGTGATCTTCCAGATATTAGCATCATTGAAAATATGAAAACCATGTCAGTTGGGTAAGCAAACCAGAACTCACTTCATTGAAAAATAAGGGTCAGCTAGTAAGCCTCTTGAACTTGTTCATACAAATTTATGTGGACCATCAAGGAAAAAGTCACCTCATGGAGAAGGATACTTTATTTTGTTCATTGATGATTTTTCTAGAAAATGTTGTGTTAGTGCCTAAATCTACCTCAAGCTGAGAAAAGTAGGATCAAGGACAACATCAAACCACGCTTAACCTGGTAGCTAGCCCTACCAGGTCGGGAGAGGGCTCTCTCCTTGTCAATCTTAGCAAAATATCATCAATGAGAGCTTGAGATGACTGATATGAATATTGATCTTAGGCTATGTATGTGTGCAAAATAATTTGATCAAATAAAATGATGATTTGTTGGCTCAAATGGAAAGGCAAATTTTGGGTGTAGGGAATGAGGCTCAATTTTTCAGAGATCTCTATGGGGAAAGGTAGGCAACTGATTTGGCACTTAAAATTGAATAAAATGGAGGGATTTAGACAGGTGAGGAGTTGAAGAGGGCAACAAAACCTCAGGGATCCTCTTCAAACAGCTAAAAACATCAATAACTAAGCAAACCCTAGGTAGAGAACTACAATTTCAATGGATTGTACCTATATCCTTGTTTGTTTGAGTTAAGAAGAAGCAAGATAGATAATGGCATACATAAAACATAAGTAAACTAAAAATTACAAAAGAAAGCACTATACCAAAACAAAATCCCACATGAATCCCAAATAAATCCACAAATAAAATAATAAATATTAAGAATAATAATAACAGTAAGAATAATAATAATTTAACAGTGTCCTTGGGTCAAAAATTAGCCGTTAATATTTTTTAGCTGTTGGAATCTCTGCTCGAACTATTTAACACGCTAGACTAGATCTGTCTCTTCAACTTGTCCTGATGATGAACCACACTAGTTGGTTCGAAACGCGTCGACAAAGGTCTTTCTTTATGTGATTTACGCCGAAATTCTTCTTATAACTATGATGGGTCACAGAAGCCTCAATTCTACAAGTGCTACAAACCCTGGTCTCTATTCCTTAGCCAAAACTGCTGAAATGTGTGTACAATGAAGCTCGAAGCTTTCTCAAAAGTCCAACCATGCTAATGACTGAAAAATCACAAGATATAGACAAACCATAACTCATCCTAGCCTCTAGGGGTTGAGCTCATAATTTTAGGAGCTATTCCAACTAATTCTAAGCTGAGAACTAAAAATTAGGCAGTGGAACATCTTGCCTCTAGAAACTAGGGAACTGATTCATTCAGTTGCAAACTACTTTTTGATAGATGAATCTACCTCCATGAGTGAAAATTTGACATAATTACATCAAGATCCATCAATTTACATTAAATTACATAAAAAATTTGACATTAAGAAGGAGAGAAGTCAAACTGTCAAGAAGCTAGGCAAAAAACAAAGTATTCTTGGTCAAACTGATCAAAATTTACCCAATGTGCCGCACTGATTTCCATATGCGTAGTGCCTGTTTACAGCCACTTTGGAGGCCTTCCTTGTGTCCAAATTTTCTCCAGGTGTGCTTGTTGAAAATTTCTTCCTGTCTACTTCCCAGAACAAGTGGAATTTTTGAATTTGGTCTCCAGTTACCCGTCCAAAACTGAGTTCTCCCAACACTGCTTCCTGTGTGTCAAAATAGGGGTAGTAAGGTCATTTTTTGGGTGTTTTTGACCTTTTAGAGGGCTCAAAACTTGTCCAAATTTCCTGGCCATTTGTAGACAAGAATATTTCTTCATGCCAAATCCAAAAATGCTGAGCTTTTCTCATTTGGAGAAAATTCTGTGTTTTAGACCAAAAATTTCAAAAATGCAAAAAGTGTCCCAAATTTTTTGAAATTTGGGTTGAGACTTCTACATCAAGTGCTATGTTAGGCCAAGGAAGCCTCAGCCAATATCTAAAGTCTATCTTGCTCCTTTCACCTCCTCGATGCCCTCTTCAACTTTGCTTTCAAGCTCCTGATTCTTGCCTTGCACACTTTGTTTCTCGCCATGTAATGATAGGCCATATGCCTCAACAATGTCTTCTCCTTGTTGGCCTTCTCTAACAACCTGTCTAAGTGGATATTAGCCCCCTCAAGCCAAGATTCCCGATCAGCATTGATTTCTTTCTCAAGTGATGTGAGCTTCGCCTTCCTCCTTTTGGCAGCTTGGTGGTTTTCTCGTATGTTTTACAACTCCATAATCGTTTGTTGATCCTCAAGCTGCTTGTTTCTTTGCTCCAAGTATTTTATTATCCACTTAGCTCTTTCTAAGTTGAGGGAAAAAGCATTGATATCCACCTGTTGCTCTCGGATGACCTCTTTGAGCTTCGAGCTTTGTGGGCCAAAATCAGTATCATCACCCTCAATGAGAATGAAATCGGTCTCCTGCTCACCTGAAGGCCCCTCATCCTATAATGGCCTCTTGCCCTTGTCCTGAACCTATTGCGCTGATGAAGGAAGTGAGACCCCTTCCACCCCGGGTGGAGATAGTACTCGCTTTACTGCTGCGAACAACCATCTAGTGACCTTTTAATAGGTGACAAACACCGGCACACTAGCATTCCATGTCTCATGACCCTCCTACTGATGTGAAGGTCCACCTGTCTCATGAAAAGCCTCTGGAGGTCCCTGAGGAGATATGAAGAACTCATGAGAAATGAAATCCTCCCATGAGATGCCCTGCAAACCAAGCTGATGCATGACCACGATTTTAATGAGAGAAAAATGATATATATTGTTAAACTATTGCTGAGTATTTTTTTGTACTAGGGTGGTCATCTTCTCAATATTTTGGCACATGAAGTAGGGGAGATGCATCATTCTCACCATGGTAAATTGCATCAACAATTTGATGTGATAGGCATATAGGCAAAAAACCGGCCCTCACAGATGAAATATTTCATTATAAGTTTCATCAAAGGAGCATATGAATCTTCCAAGTACTGAAAGGGAAAAACTCGGCTGAGTTGTCTCAAATAACTGGGCTTGATGTATGGTTCATAATGTTCCCTATCAATTTGCTGCCTTTTATTCCATTGCTCTCCAATATTAGGAATGTCGGTTGCTAGAGAAATAGACTTTGGTGTTAAAGTGAATGTTACACCAGCTAGAGTGGCTTGGCCATTATGTAGATGAAGCATAAACAACTGGGCCAACTCATGATGATACTGGACTCTAGCAACCATCTCACTGAACTCATAACAGGATTAGTGTTGGAAGCATGTGATAGCAAGAGGGCAGGCCTGCAGCTTAGCAAGTGTAGTAGTCTCCTCTCGTATATGTTTGCCACCTTTGTGAGGTCTCCTTGGTGCATGTATTTCTGTAGGAGAGTCACTATGTGTCTCTTCATCATGGTCATATGAAGGATTAGACTCCATGTTTGCTAGTGTGTGAGTTTTCTTGACGAATATGAAGAGATTTTTGGTGTTTTTGGTTTTCTGCCACCAAGGGTGAGAATGTATGAGGGACTGTGGAGGGAGAGGGTATGAGGGGTTTTGGGACTATGATGGCAAGTTTATTGGGAAATAGGGGATTAGGGAATAATATGTAAGCTTAGGGACAACAATTAGGGTTTGGGGATTTTGTAGTTAGGATTTGTGGGAAAATGGGAATTGGGGATAGGGGTGAAGGATTTGATTTCTTAGGAATATGAGAGTTAGGGAATCAGTGGATGAACTGGGAAAATAAATGGAGGAGTCAAAGAGTAAGGGAATGGTGGAGTGGACTTGGCAGCAACATAACAAATGCAAACCCTAGGCAATGGTATTTTGAGAAATTGCAAGGAAGTAGGGTTTGAGTTTTTTCACACCACCACCATAAATTTGTAGGAAAAACTCCTTCACTAGCAAGGAAAAGGGATTGAACTACTTGCACACTAGAAGATTTGAGCAATTTTGGTGATTTGAGGGAGTTTTTGAGGAAATCGGGCTTGGCAGCTCTATGCGTCGCGCCACAAACCCAACGCGTCGCGCCACTTGTATGCGTCGTGCCAGTACAAATTTAACACTATAGAGGGCAACATGTGTCATGCCAATTGTATGTGCTGCGCCTCTCACACTGTGCACCGCGCCCACAAATTTGCACAGTTCTTTCTCTAAGCTTGCTTCCTTTGCTCAACACGACCTTCACTTTGCTCAATCTTTATTCTTCGAATGAAAATGGACTTTTTGAATTGGAAAAATGATTTATATACAAGAGCTTTTGATTTTTTCTTCATAAAACCCATTTTTATAATGTTTGTCGTGTGACTTACTTTCTAACTCTGTTTTTTAAGTAGTTTATTTGTGCTTTTGATGAACTGAATGACTTGATTTTGTGTTTGCCTTGCAGGGGATGGAGCAGTTGAAGCTTGGCAAGGTGACCAGGGTTGCCACTGAAGTTATTTACATATAAAAGAACTGAAATTACATGAATTTATACCATAAAAACCTAAAATACTCTATTTTTCATTTCTGAGCAAGTGATTATGAATTTATTGGTACTGGAACTTTATTAAAACTCCTCATGTGCCTGCTGACTGTTATTGGACATTTTGGGGACCTTTTTGATGAAACCCTAGACCTAATGAAACTAAAACCCTAGAAAAGACTTTTGCAAATTTAAAGACAAAAAGTGACTGCAAAAGATCTTGATGAATGAAAATGGGCCAGCAGGTAAAGGACATGAGAGAAAATGTATAACAATCCATTACCATCAGATGATCTATGCTCCTAATGGAATGCAACTGACTGAGCGAGACACCTAATATGCAATGCAACAAGAGAATTTGATCTCTGATGGAGGGATGAAGATACTGACACTAACATGCTCGATAGGTCTGCTAAACCATAAAGATGAAGCATTTGAAAAGTTCCAAGCGTTCAAAGCTTTGGTTGAAAATGAATCAGATCAAAAAATCAAATGCCTCAGATTTGATCAAGGAGGGGAATTTACCTCAAATGAATTCTTTGACTTTTGTGAACAAAATGGAATAAAAAGGAAATTGTCCATCGCAAGGACTCCTCAGCAAAATGGAGTGGTAGAAAGAATGAACATAAATGTTCAACAAATGGCTCAAGCTATGCTAGATGAATCTGGAACTCCTGCAACCATGTGGGGTGAAGCTGCATTCGCCGTTGTAACTATTCTCAACTAAGCAAATGTTCAGGTAAATAGCACTCGAACTCCACATGAACTTTGGTATGGTAAGGCTCCTATTGTAAAATACTTTAAAGTTTTTGGAAGAAAATGTTATATCAAAAGGACTGATGAAAAAATTGGAATGTTTGAGCCTAGAGTAGGTGAAGGTATTCTTCTTGGCTACTCTTCCCAAAGTAAAGGATATAAATGTTATAATAAAAGACTTGAGAATTTTTTTTAAAATATTGATGTTGTAGTTGATGAAACAGGCAAAAATCCAAAATAAACAAAAACAGAAGATTATGACAATGAAGAAGATTGGGAGTATTTTCCCACATCAAATCACAATGATATTGAAGAAGAAACCAATGAGGCACCAGAAGAAGAGATAGTGGTAGAAGAAAAGACTCAGTCCAGGTATGTTCACAAAAATCATCCAGAAACTCAAATTTTAGGGGAAAAAGAGGTAGGTGTACAAACAAGAAGAACTATTATAGAAACCTTAAGCTATATAGCATTATTATCATCCACCAAACCTAAAAATGTAAATGAAACATGAAAAGATGAATGTTGGATCAAGGCCATGAATGAAGAAATTGAGAAAATTGAAAAGAATAAACTTGGGAATTAGTTCCTAGACCTCATGATAAAAATATTATAGGAACTAAATGGATATTAAAAAACAAGTTGAATGAAAATGGAGAGGTCATTAGAAACAAGGTTAGACTTGTTTGTAAAGGGTATGCTCAACAAGAAGGTATAGATTTTGAAGAAACTTTTGCACCTATTGCTAGACTTGAAGCCATAAGGATGTTTCTTGCTCTTTCTAGCTTTCAAAAATTCAAAGTATAGCAAATGGATGTAAAATTTTCTTTCCTTAATGGAGATTTAGAAGAAGAAGTTTATATTGAACAACCAGAAGCATTCATTCTTGGAAATGACACAAAACTTGTATGGAGACTCAAAAAGGCTCTCTATGGTCTGAAATAGGTTCCAAGGGCTTGGTATTACTGTCTTGACAAATATCTACACCAACAAGGTTTTTCAAAAGGTTTAGCAGATAGCAATCTATATACAAATATTGACACTCATAAATTGCTAATTATTTTTTTTTTATACTGATGATATCATTTTTGGTAGCAATTAAGAATCCATGAGTCAGAATTTTTCTTCAGTAATGCAGCAAGAATTTGAAATGTCCTTGCTTGGTGCACTTACCTATTTTCTTGGTCTACAATTTCAACAAAATAACCATGGCTTTTTTCTTTCACAAAAAAAATATCTCAAATAGATCTTGAAAAGGTACAACATGGAAGATTCTAAACCTATATGTACCCCAATGGTAACAGGATGCAGTCTCAGATCAAATGATGAATCAACAACAGTACATCAACCAACTTACAGATCCATGATTAGCAGTCCACTTTATCTAATAGGTACCTGACCTGACATCATGCATGCAGTAGGAATAGTTGGAAGAGTCCAAGAAAATCCAAAGGAATCACACCTTCAGGCAGTCAAAAGAATTTTCAAATATCTTCAAGGAACACATAAATTTGGTTTATGTTATCCTAGAGATATAGATCTCACTATCCATGCATATACAGATGCAAATTGGGAAGGAAATGTTGATGACAGAAAAAGCACTAGTGGTGGTGCATTCTATATGGGTTCCAGGTTAGTGTCTTGCTTCAGCAGGAAACAAAGTTCAATTTCACTATATATAGTTGAAGCATAATATGTGGTTGCTACATCTTGTCGCACACAACTACTTTGGATGATGCAAGCCTTACAAGACATTCAAATCACATGTACTCCACCCATCTCCATTCTATGTGATAATACAAGTGCCATCAATATTTCAAAGAATCCAGTCATGCACTACAAGACCAAGCACATACCCATCAAATACCATTTTCTACGTGAACAAGTGCTTGAACGAAAGGTCAAATTGGAGTATGTTCCCTCCAAAGAACAGGTTGCTGATATATTCACTAAACGCCAGAGAGACATTTGAATATCTTAGACAAAAGCTAGGAGTAGTTTTTGCATCATCCTGCTGTTGAATCTAACCTCTTCAGAAAAAGGCTATTATACCTGTGTTTCATGAATTTTAGTTGCATACATACACGGGTATCTATGGGTAAAGGAGCATATATGTGTTTCAAACAAGAAAAACAGTGGGACAATATCTGTTATGGGTGCTCTAACTGATATTGATGATTAATGTCTATACACTTTGTTCATTAATTTTATCTGACTGACAAAGATGCCTTTATCATTGACCTATTAACAATGCACAGGTAGCACAGGTTCAGGGGGAGCATTAGCCTTCACGTACATTCAACATTTTTGGCATTATGGTTGCTAAGTCCAGCTATGGCTTCAGATATTTATACCATTTGTTACTCAAGTCATGTAAAAGTCTAGGAAGTGATATGATTCCTCTTGGACAAATGACGTAATTTGTATCCCCACTTTACATGTGATGGATGATGTAATATTTCTTGTTTCTGTCATGTATAAACAATTGGTATATCCCCACTTGGTTGGGTGGATGAGTCAAATTTGGTATATCTCCACTTGGCTGGGAGATGGATGTATGTATGAGTCATTGGTGATAGGAAGGTCATCCTCACATAGTTGACTTATAGAGTCACGTTATTCTTTTAGAAAATATTTTTTTTGCAGACTCTTCTTGTACTCAAGAAGAGCATGGATAGTTTTAGTGCATCTCAAGATGTACAAGATTTCAGCATGTACTCAAGGGGAGCATGACTAGCATAATGTATGTCATAGGGAGAAATTATATTGGTCCAGCCTTTGCCCTTGATGTCAAAGGGAGAGAATGAATTGGTGTTGTTGTTGCCATCAAGTCTACAGGGGGAGATTGTTGGCATTATGATACAGGTGTTTTCCTTGATGGCAACTCACTCAAACGAAAGATCACGATGTAGCATGTTAACAACAAAGAATTATAGATCAGACTACAAAGAATGAAGAAAGGGAGGTATGCATAGGTTCACTTTGACCAAGTTGCATATACACATAGGTTTACTGAACACATGTCATGTATAAGTACACACGCACTTTCACAGAAGGAAAAGTGCGTATATGTTGGAAAACTAAGTTTTTGGTCTAAGGTATTTGGTCCAAGGTGTTTTGATCCATGGTATTAGTCGAAGGTATTTGGTTCGAGGTATTGACCCTAGGTATTTTGTCCAAGGTATTGGTCCTAAGTGGTTTTGATCCATGGTATTGAGAAAGGCCTAAAACTATATAAGGAGGAGATGATCATTAGGCCAAGTAGGGAAAGTATCGAATATCTAATGAAGTGTGAGATCTAGTATCCAGGTTATTGGCTTATGGTGCTTTGCTTGATCTGAACTAAGGATGAACCTTAGCGGTTGATGAGGGATAAGATCTAGTGATGGATCAGGATCTTAAGGCTTGAAATGAATTATCATTATATGGTTTGATCATGTATAGTATAGATCTGAATACTGACGCATGTGTTATTTTGTAAATGTTATGATCTAGGTATAACTGAAGTCTAGAATAGCTACAAAATTATGAATTAATATTTATAGATGTGTATGCTGGTTGGATTTTATAAAAGCGCGTATACATGCTAGTTCGACACATGGAAGTAGAGTATATCTTATGAAGTACGTTTCAGTTGTTTCTGTTTGCTGTTGCAGAGTTCTGGGTTTTGCACTGGGTTCTGGTGAATATATTCTGGTGACAGTGTTCTGAATGATCAAATTCATGTTATGATGATTTAGTTTCAGTGATTGGTTGATGCAGATGTACTTGATGATTGTATTGCAATGATTGGTTGATGAAAATATACTTTATGATTGTATGATGAATGAGAGAAGGTGTAGCCTTATGCAGGTGGGTGCCTATGTACTGGTATGAGTTTGCGCTAGTACAAGATTGTAAACAGATTTTCTTATTATTAGAAGAAGATAGAGATGACAACAACAGGTGGTTTTTAGCCACATTGGGTTTCCACCTTATATCTTGGTGTTCATGTGTGTTGATTATGTGTGATGCTTTATTATGCTTTTAAAGCACTATCTAATAAATCTATGATATAGTGGTTAATGTTCAATACATGATAAATTGTCTAAATCAAAAGTTCTTTGCATATACGTTGGTTGCTTTATGTACAGTCGCGTGTACACGCTAGTTCACTTAGTTGAAGTAGCATATATGAATATGTTTGGAAAATTAAATTATTGATCTAATAATACTGATTCACCACCCTCTCAGTATTATTCCCAACACTAGCATCAAGGATTTTACCAAACGAAGAAGAAAGAGAGTAGGACATGTTTGGCAAAGAAGGTAAACGATCAACATGAGGTTGGTGAAGTTGATATAATGAGCTTGGTTGAGGTGAAAAACTTGGATGAGGTTGAATAGTTTAGGCATTTGGGATTAAAGAAGTTGAAAAGAATGACATTGGTAAACCTGTCGTAAATATGGGAAGTGACAATGTACCCATATAAGGAGTGTTGGCATTTGCAAAGTCAAGGACAGGAACAGGATTTCCGTTAAAAGAGGCTTATTTTCAATAAATTTTGTCATTGTTGCCATTGGATTCAACCTTAATTTATTATCAATATTAACAATTCAAAATTACAATCCACACCTAAGGTTTGTAAAAAGTAAAAATAAGAAAATAACACATGCTAGTATATCTAGGAACCAAACCATGCAAAAAATCTTTTCACAGTAAAATCACTAATTGTGATGAAACCCAAAATTTCAGAGATCAATTTGAAAAGTGGCTAAAGATAGAATGGGTGGAACAAGTTATGCTAACAACCTACTTAATCTACATGATCTCGCGAAAGTAATCTTCATTTATGACATGTCAAATGAAGAATACCCCCAAAAAGGTCCAAATGAGTCTAGCCAACATTTGTTCTAGGTACAACAAAGACTTCACTTCCACTGTCACCTCGGTTAATAGCCCTAATATTATGGTCTCTAAGGTTACCACATGATAGTCGTAGATTAGCCATACACGCAAGGGTAGAGTAACAAAGCTCAATCCCCTTGAAATATCCTCAACATGGTTAATCTGAGGTTTACTTCTAAGTGACTCCAGTGTACCTTGAGATATCATTTTTAATACATGTAAATCACTCTACCATAACCAATGAAGTGGGGTCGATCACTCCACTAGGTCTGATATGATCTCATGCTTAACTCCTTTGTAAGGGGAGCTTCTAAGAGCGAAAGTGTAGTAAATGGATTTAGTCCCTATCACAAGATACTAATGTTTGTTTGCAGCTTTGGAAAGTTAACTAACTTCCCTATTACAAATCCCTACATCTTAATCTAATGTAGGTGGAAAAAAACCCTAAAATAACAAAACTTATAGATTGATTTTAAGAGTTATTATTTACTCAAAAGTAAATGAACGCGAAAATCATGGTGTTGTGGATTCAAGCAAAACTTAATGCAATCGAACATGAAATTGTAATATTTTCTTTTTGATGAATTGTAACTAAAATAAGGGAAGAGTTTTCGTTAACTTTTCAAAAGCACAAGAATCTTTGAACCATTTAAAGATACACATCAAAGAGAATGTAGAATACACGATTCTTGGCTCTTTTTTTAGAAATGCAACCTAAATTCCTGAAAATATAAGTTACAAGAAGAAAAATCTTAATCTTATCAACTTCTTACATACGCAAAAGAAAACAATGAATTATTCCTTCAACATACACAAGCTATAATTTCAATTTGACGGAATGAGTTGAAAACCACTACAAGGAGAAGATTATATTGTATTATAGAAAGAATAATAAGTAATCACTTTGGAAAACAACAAAATTCCAATCACAAGTTCTCTCTCTAGAAACCCTAAATTTTCCTAATACCAATGACACATCTACAATTTAGAAAACAAAGTACTTAATCTAATTTTGTGACATAAAAAAGGGCCAATTCAAACTATGCAACAATGACTAGTTATTTCATTTATCAATTAGAAATCCACCAGATCAAACTTCAAACCCTAATTTGCAAAAGTAAATAATTCTTCAAAAATCAACCCAGATAGTCAAATCAAAATAAGGAGGACATTTATAGAAGGGAAACAAGTGTAAGTAAATAGAAAAAGCAAAAAAATTTGGACTTGATGAAGAGACAACTTAAATTTTCAAAAATTCTAGGTATGTGTGCATGTCACAGAATAATCCAATGTGCATATGCATTGTCGCAAAGGAAAAAGTGCACAGAAATTCCCCCTGTGGTTAAAGATATAGTGTTCACAACAGGAAATTTTTAGAAAAAATAAAAACAAGCTAAATAAATCATAAAATCCAAACTTTCAAAATTTCCAAACACTCAAAAAGGGCTACAATAGAAGGATCAAAGGTAAAACCAAAGAGAATGATGGAGGCTGAGGAATCCCCAGTGGAGTTATCAATTTTTTAGGAAGACTAATACCTCTTGTGGACAATATGGATCTCCCTACACCTCAAATAAATCTAGTAAAAAATAGCAAAGGATTTCCACCTTTCCATAGATTACAATTGATTGAGAAAAATAATATGAGAGAGATCACTTACCATTTGATCAAAATGCCCGTTGAAGTCCCTTTCAGTGCCTTAGACAATTAGCTTCCCCTTAATGCTTTAGAAATCATTCTAGTGCTTTCCAAAACTTTTCCATGATGTCTCGAAGGATATATGCATAGATGGAAACATACAAAGGATCAAAGCATCTACTATATAATATGAAAGATAAATAAATTACTTAACTCATCATATATCATAAAATGAATCAATAACCAATCAAAACCTATGTGAGCGATTACAAAATCCCATAAATGATATTAGAAAAGACATAATTATGAAAGAAAAGTTACTTTTAATTAAATAAAATAGAGAACAAACTTATAATATCAAAGCCTTGATGTTACAAGCTTTTTCTCACAATCTCCAACCCTCTCCTTGGATGAAAAACCTCCTAGCTTTATTTCTGTAGCATAATCGTGCTTTCAATGGTCCTCCAATCCTTTGGTCTGTGTTTTCCTTATAGGATAAAAGGAGGAAGTTTGGGATCCATTTTCTAAGGTATGACATCCACAAATGGTGGGATTGCGTATCCACAAAGAGAGGTAAATAGATCCATGATGGGATGGATCAGGGGTTAATAGGAATTCATTCCAAGCTTGTTAGTTGGGAAAGATTTTACTAACAAAACTTGTAGACTTTACTTTTTATTTTTACTTGCATTAATTCCTGCAGGTAGGTCATAGTGTCAAAGAGAGCGCACTTTTGTGCAGTTTCTAATGGTATCTTATGTGTATACACATAAATAGATTAGGAAACTATGTAGGAAGCCAAAAATAGATTTTGAGCCCTGAGATCCAGGAATTTGACTCTCTTTGGGATAGTTTGGGTTCTAGACTTGTAGAGGGATTATATGGAACACTTAGATGGATAATGGAAGATCCATACTTGTATTCATTTCTCTATTGTGACAAAATGATGTGTAACAATAGGCGTTTGAAGACGAGGAATAGATAAACAACTTTATGGAGGTTATTGGCGAATTCTGAAACTTAGTGAATGTTAAAGAGCATTAGAATATAACATACGAACAATAGTCTGGTTGGGAGGAATCTATTGTTGGTCACAAAATCTTGTAGCTAAAGGGAAATACCATCCTAAGAGGGTCGGTTCCATTGGAAATGTTTTTCAACTCAAATGATGTGGCTTCTAAGCCAACTGAACAAGAGCTTGAGGAAGATGTGGAAGAATGTAACATTAGCACAAAAGAAGATCCTAGAGCCATAAAATTAGCTAAAGGAGTTCCTAAAGAATACAAGAAAAGGTATATTGACCTTTTTAAGGAATATATGGAAGTGTTTTCTTGGTCATATGACGATTTGAAGAATTTTGACACCAGTGTCATACAACACAAAATTCCTTTAAAAACTAGAGTGAAGCCATATAAGCAAAAGCTCGGGAAGATTAATCCTCTTTTACTCCCATCAATTGAAAGGGAGGTGGAGAAACTATTACAGGCTAATATTATTGTGCCTTTGAGGTATTCAGATTGGGTAGAAACTTTAGTTCATGTCAAAAGGAAAACTAGGGAAACAGATTGTGTGTAGATTAAGGCCTCATTGAAAGATAACTTCTATTTTCCTAAAATGGACTATATCCTACAGAAAATAATAGGGTTTGCCCGAATGTACATGATGGATGGTTTCTTTGGATACAATGAGGTTGTTGTACACCTCAAGGATTAGAAGAAGGTAACTTTTACTACACCTTGGGGAATGTTTATGTATTCTAGAATTCCTTTTGGCACCACAAATGAAAGAGTTACTTTCCAAATAGGAATAGACATAGCATTTCTTGGAGAATGATACAAATTCATAGTCATTTACCTAGATGAAATCCCTATTTTCTTGATGAAGAGAACATTAAACACTTCCAACTCACTTTTGAAAAATGCAAGAGTTATGGTATGTCCTTAAACCCAAACAAATCACAATTTACTTTAAGTGAAGGGAAGTTATTGTCCACATTGTGACAAAGTAAGGAGTAAAAAAGGGTGGAGGCTATTAACAATATTCCATTACCAAGGAATAGGAAATAAATTTAGGTTTTCATGGGCAGAATAATTTTTTTAAGAATAATTATACAAAACTATGATGAGATTGTCAAATAAATCATAGAAATGTTGAGGAAGGATAGGGAAGTCATGTTTACTATAGAAGCCCATGAGTGATTCTCCAATATTAAAAAATATTTTGCAAAAGCCCCAGTCTTAGCCAACCCATATTATCAGAGGCCTTTCCTCATCTTCTCTTTTGCCTCTCCTAACATGGTGGCATCTATTTTATCGCAGAAAAGTAGTGATGGCTAGGAGAAGCCAATTGCATTTTTCATCCAAGTGTTGCAATATGTAGAGTTGAAATACACAATCTTAGAAAAATAGGCATATGCCTTGGTCATGGCTCTGAAGGCTTTTCAAATTTATGTACTATAATCCAATATAGTTTCTTACGTCCCTACAGTTACTGTGAATGATATTCTTGTGCAGGGTGACAGTGAAGGAGGCAAATGGATTGCCAAGATTCATGAATATGATATGGATATCAAACCCACTAATTTTATCAAGGGGTAGGGATTAGCTAAAATATTCTTTAGGGCTAACTTCCATGCCTTGGGAAGAAATTTGATGGAAAATAAGGAAGGAGAAAGTATAGGAGAAGAGGAACATAAGACTATTGAGGCCTCAACACAAAAGGTCCAAATGAAGTACCTAGTCTCACATTGGTATAAGTATCTTTTCCATCATTTTCTTTTTATGAAGTTCCCTTTGAATTTTTCCAAATTTAAATACAGGGCCTTCATGCTATAAGCTTAGAATTTTGTTGTCTCGAATGGTTAGTTGTACTAAAGGGAGCCAATGGGGATATTTCTATTATGTCAAGTATAAGAGGAGATCCCTAAGGTGATTGATGAATTCCATAGTTATTTCTAGAGGGGAAATTACAATTGGAAAGCCAAAACCCATAATATTCTCAAATATAGATTATGCTAGCCTAAATTATTTAGTGAGGTTCATACATATGTTAGGGCCTATGAAAAATGTCAGTGTTTTGCAGAGAAGCAGAGGTTGACACCCCTCCCCTTGATCTCTGTTTGTGTAGAAGAACCCTTCAAAATGGGGACTATACCTCATTGGAGAAATACACACACTATCCATTGATCTACATAAGTCAATAGTTATAGCCACAAATTATTTCACAAAATGGGTGGAGGCCATCCCATCCAAGAATGCAACCAATGTAGTGGTCATCAAGTTTATGGAGGAGGATATCCTTGCTATATTTGGTTGTCTAATAAATAATTATCACTGACAAATCATAGGTATTTAAGTCAGCCAATTTTAATAGTTTCTACCAAAAGTACATCATCATCATGGGATATTCCACCACCTACTATTTGTCTTGAAATGGACTGGTTGAGTCCTCAAACAAAACTCTAGTTAGGATTCTTAAAAATCTCATATCATAAAATAAGAAAAAATCAGACTCACAACTAAAATTTTCATTGTGGGCCAATAGAGTTACTACCAAGAGGTCAACTGGGAATTCTCCTTTTGAGTTGATATATGGAAAGGCTACAATTTTCCATGTCCAAATAGTCATGCAAGTAGCTGAAATTCTACAGGATGTTGAGGAGGAGCCCATTTCTCTTACTGGGAGAATAAATCAACTGATAGAACTACAATAAAAAGAGGGAAGGTGACTCAGAATCTGATCCAATATTAGGAAAAGATGAAGTCCCTTTTGTATAAAAAGGTAAGGGACAAATCCTTACAGCCAGGATATTTGGTCCTCAGATGGGATGTTATGAGAGAGGAGAAAGGAAAGCATGGGAAGTTGTATGCCTTGTCGTTTGGAAATTTCAAGATATCTAAAGAAAAAGGAAACAACACCTTCTTACTGGAAAACATGGATGGTGAGGTGGTTGAACAACTTGTGAATGGGCAGTTTATCAAGCTCTATTTTCAACATTAAAGAGGCCCATTTTCACCCACTATATATACGAGTGAGCCATTGTACATACCAGTAATGTTTTATGTTCTTACTACTTCTATTTTTCTTTATGTGTACCTAAATAAATTGACTCCATGCCCAATGGATAGAAGCACTAATCTAAAGGTTCTCATTGCATTACTTGCAATGCATTGTCCTAAGTTGGAGTCGATGTTGTATATTTCATGACCTTTTGTATTTGTGTTGAATGGTCCTAATTTTCATCCTTGGTGTTAATATGGATAAATATAGTCCAAATTTTCAAGAAGTGATAGAATTAGGCACTCACGGTGCACTAAACACCCTTGATCAAGAGAACACATCAGAAAGGGCATTTATTTTGGCAGGCACAGAAAATATAAAATATGAAAGTAAATTATTTTGGGTTTCCATTTAAATGTAAAGGAAGTGCCATATCACATCGAAATTCATGGCAGCTCGACCGACCCACAGACACATTGTAGGGAGGAAACTGGCACAACCTATACGTCGGCACCACCCCCGAAGTTGAAAAGTCAACTAGGAAAGTTGAGCAGATCGACAACCCATATTAACTCTGGGGGGTGTCGGCTTGATCCTACCTCCCACTCATCCACATTTCAAAGAGTGGTTGACCACACCCACCATGCAATGAGTTGTTGATGATGCCAGCAAGCGAGCACTGAGGTAACAGTAAAATATCCCCTCCATTTTCCACCTTCCACCCTTCCAATCACTTTTTTCCATGTGTCTTTCCCCTCATGACCTCGCTTGATGTCAGATGATCATTTCCTTCCGCCTATAAAGGTTTGACCCATTAGCCATTTTAATTCAAACTTATACTTCTTGCAACTGAGTTCTCCTACCATTCCACTAGTTTATGATGTTATTCATCCATCAGACTACTTCAGAGCTCCACCAATGTCATTCTTATGATTTTCACCTAGTCAACTAGGTAATCCTCAAGCCTTCTACCTGTAATTTTATCCTCATTATCAAAACAAAGAAAACAATTCTTAAAACCACCAAAGCATGGGAAGCCAAATCCTCATCCTACATTGAGCCACTAATGGAGACAAACTCATAAATCTTCAACGCGTGTTATCCCTACAACTAGTAAAACCTCTAGTTCAACATGTATGGATTCCATGTCAAGGGAGAGGACCCTTTTAGAGTAGCTGAATAAACATTGTATTACCAAATTTTTCCATATGTCTATCACTTTCTAGAGTTCATTTCATGGCTTGTTATGTCCTATGTTGAGAAGAAGAATTGTTTTATATCTTCTACTAGAGTCAAAATCCCAAAGGTAACCCAAAATTTGATTCAAAAGGCTCTATTTTACCCATTTTCCGCCGAGCCAAAGAAATTTACTGAAACCACTCTATTTTATAGTTATACCACCCTCTCTTTTGGGGAGCAACAAGCCATTTTACAAATTATTTTGGCCCCTGGCCACCAATCCTTACCTATTGCTAATACTTTTCCAATAGTCGCATTTACAGAAGTAGTGAAACCCATCCTCATTGTGATTGCCTAGTTTTTTGGGGAGGATGATGCCAATATTTCCACCAAATCCAACATAGGGATTTTGAGAGAGATGATGCAACTAAACCATCTTTTTTATAAACCTTATTTCCTAGCTGAATCCATCAAATTCCATCTACCCAACTTTTCTGTCACATTGTTTTTTAAATATTACTCCATAATGTTTTGTTTGTTTCGATATATCCGTGTAGATGAGTGTGAATACTTGGGTCCCAATCTAGTGAATTCAAACAAGCAATGAAATTTTGTCTTTGTTGTGATGTTGTTGTTAGGCAGAAACCCAACAATGAGGGCTACCCTCAACTCATGTCAACCTATATGGCTACTACATACAAAATCATCCACAATGTCTCCCTCAAAGGATTCTACCTCAAGAAAAAGAGATCCTCCATCTTAATAAGGACACCAGGGTGGGTGATTGGCACTTTTTCTAGAATTACACTGAAATTATGATTTATGGGTGTGAGCCCCCTCCCTACCGTTTACTTTTTTTTATACAAATGAGAATATCTTCCTTAGAGTTCATTAGAAAGAGCCTACATGTGGATCAAATCCACTTTTTTCTTGCTAAGAAAGGCTATATGTTCAAATTAGGAAACCCAATAGGTCCCTTCATTGTAAATACCAGGAGAGCCCTTCAGTGATGTGACAACTTGTTGAAAGAAATTAATTTTGAAATGGGGGATGTTTGGAATTATGACCCCAATGGTACCATTTGAAAGAGAAGGAAAATAATTAATGCCTGAACCTATGATCATGAATACATACCAGAAGTTGATTGGAAAGCTAACTTTGATTCCTAGTCTATTAATAAATAAATGGATATTGAGACTCCAGAAACAAAGGACAAGGCATAGAAAAGGAATGTCGATGAGAGTGAATATGTGGAAATGGAACATGTCCACACCGGAAAAAGTGCCAAAACTCAAGAACCATTAGATGAAGATATTGATACCGGGTTGACCGAGACAAATCTAGATTAGTGAGGCTTCCTGGTGACCTTAGAAGACCCACTTCAAGCCTCTACCTCCTCATTTACAAACATATCCCGTCTAAGCTCTACTAGGAAGTCAACAATGGAAAAATATAGTTTGGCTACATGAAAGGTGATATAGAAAATTAATAAAAAAGTTAGAGAAGATATGCAACAACAGTTGGCATCACGTTCAGTCCCCTATCAGACAAGACTGCTATTTTCCATGGACCTGGAGAGGAACGAAATGAAGTTCTCACTACACCACCCCTCGACACAGTCCCTCCCATTGGGCTCATAGTTTAGGGTTGTCGATGTATCTCTAGATTTGAAAAATATCCCTCTCCAGGTACTTAAAGAGCAAGACAGTAGTGAACTATCTAAGGAGAGATTTCCAACTACTAGGGTTTGTGAGGACCTTGCTTTCTTCCAGGGAAAATTATGTAGGGCTCACAGGTTTTAAGATTGCCTATCAGTTTTTTTTTTTCGCTCTCCTCTACTGATTTTAGATATGTGGAAGAAATGTGACCAGTTTGTAAACCCTCCACAACTACACACCATCGACCCAACAGAGATGAAGATATTCTCTGATCGTCTCAATCATGCCATCTTACCATTTTATGTTTTCTGAAAATATTTTATTTCAAGAAATGAGCTCAAGTTAGTTAGGGTTTAGTCAATACAGGTGTGAAAGTAGGACACTCATATCATTTTGTTGTGATGAATCATTGGAAAATCAAGAAGGAATATTTTGTAGCGAATGGTGCTCTAGGTACTTGAATTGTTGAGTTTCCTCAGGGCTTGGTCACTTGGAAAGGTGGGGTAGCTCCTAGAGGTTTTGTAGGATGTATGGATGGTCAATTTGGTTGCTTTTTGTCGGTTCCACTTCCTTAAGGTGACCTAGCACTAGTACAAAATGGCTAATTAATTACTAAAAATATGACTAAAATTTGGATATAAATGACTATTTTTCAGTCGGTGACCAGTAGTAGCTAATTTACAGTATCTTATAATGCGACCAACTTTTAGTCATTTTTAGCTTAGTCATTTATTGGTTGTCCCAATTTTACCTTCTAGCAATATATTTAGTCATTAATTTAGTCATTGACTTAGTCATTAATTGCCACAATTAATGACCAAAGAAATATGACCAAAATGTTGGTCGTGTTATAAGATACTATAAATTAGCTACTATTAGTCATATATATGAAAGTTTTAGTCATTGTTTGAAACCAATTAATAACTAGAAAAATATGACTAAATTTTGGTCGCATTATAATATATTATAAATTAGCTACTAATAGTCGTATATATGTAAAATTTAGTCCTCATTTGTAATCAGAAATTTATCATTTGCAGTAGTCATTTATCCTTTTTTGGTAGTTTCATATTCATTATATAAACGACTAATTTAGTACTTTATATTAATTTCATTTATTTTCATTAATAATCATTATAAATGACTAATTTAGCTGTATATTCATTTTATTTGTGTTCATAATTAATCAATATAAACTACTAATTTAGTAGTTTTAAATTGATTTTATGTGTTCATTATTAATCAACATAATTAGTAGTATGCTTTTGCAACTAAATTTAAAAAATGTCATACAATGTGCATGTTCATCTTATATGAAAACACAAGGTTTCATATATTAATTACAATACTAAACAATATCAAGTGAAACTATAAATAATTTCAACCACATAAATTATATTATATGAAATTTTGAAGTATTACAATATGAGTTCCAAACTTAATATTGGTTGGACTACAATTTACACATGAAATGATGTTTCATCACTTCAAAACATTATCATTATGTTGCCAAGGCATTGAAGTTGAATTCACCAACTCTCGAGACTTGACAATCAGTCTTTGTGTGTGTCTTATGTGGAATATTGAATCTAAGGGTATCACTAGATCAATTCTCTTCTCTCTCTCTTTTTGCATTTGTTTCTACAATGTTATTTCTCTGAGCCTCTTTCTTTAATTCTTGCTTCTTACCATCAATATCAAGTTCCTTTTTTGAAAACAAAAGAAGGTACAATGCAGAGTGTAAGACATGAAATACAATCAACACTAGAATATAAACTAAAGATACTATAAAGATTTTATACGACATATACCTCAACATCAGCAATATCAAAGCCATTTTTCCCCATACAAGCAAGAAATGCGAACAAGTTTTCTTCAGTTGGGCATTAGTGGCCACTATAATGTGGAGAGATGACATATATAAACAAAGAAAATAAAATGTCACCATATAAAATAACACCTTAATAACTTAGTATTCAACCTTAGTATTCAACCTTCAGTGAAAGCTTAGGCACAATCATGCCAACTAAATTACATGCTAGAAATCTCAAGTTGTAGATAACTTGTGAAAACAAATAATCTGACTTGTGATGTTTAATCCTTGTCATTTTATTCGCAATTGCATTTCATTTTCTAATGCATGAACTTGGTAAATTATATAAACAACATGTGCTCAAATAACAACATGAAAGTAAACTTTTCCGATACTAATGAATTTTCTCTAACACAAAATGGCTATCAAGCTTCCAATCAATATAATGTAATACTAATTTCATCTTCACGATTTGGTTGTTTTTTAAATGGACATGATACCAAGTATTTTAAATTTCATAGTTAAAAGAAAAAACAAAATCAAAAGAAACGTTGAAAATACAATCAAACAATAAAGAGAGGATATCATGGAATGAACATTGCAATTATAGAAAGTTTGTTTACCTGTCCATTGATGTCTTAGTTGGCATTCCTAAAACATTTGCTTACCCAATATAAACATGAGACAGTTAAAGAATCAGAACATTAAAAACCATAGGAACCCCTACTAGAAACATTTCCAAAGTTAATGGCTTAGGTTCTTGAAGGATCTCTAACAACAAATTAATTATATCCAATACATGATATGCATTGTCTCCCCATCCTTTTTCCAATCACATTTCCTTTAACTTGCCCACAATAGAGTCAAGTAACAACCAAACAAAGGCATTGACATTTGCTTTTATCTTTTATATATATAAAATTTGAATATGATTTGTTTATGGAATATATTAATTCATATTTAAAGTCTTCCTAACGTATGAGAAGGTATAAATCAAGCATGGCATCAAAAAAATCAACCTCAATGAGGTCCTCAAACAATTTCTATAATATCAATATTTTTCTTGCTATGATACCTTGGGTAAAAAATCAACAGATCTACAAAAACAATCCATATATTACTTATCTTCAAATATTGTATATGGTGTATTCTTAGGTATCTTTTTAATATGTTCCTCCTCCTTCACCAAAACGAACTGTAGCTTGGTTAAACTCTGTATCCTTTCATTTGGCATCAATTTTTGCAAGATAAATGTCACACATTATTCCTTCCCATTTCTCAACATGCTACATGTGATAAATTTAAAGTCACATAAAACCAAGAGAAAACCCTTTTCTAACCAAAACAATAAAGAAACAGAGCCTCTAATAAAACTTCATTCTAATATCAACAAATGAAAAGAGAGCGGATCATTTTTGTTGCTTGACTTTACATTTTTTTGTTATGAAAGTGCTCAGGCTTCAGGAACCAACAAATGTGAGGGAAGTTGTAGATGTGAAAAAAATCATGTTGACCTTCGTAAACTTTGTGAAGTAGTCTCTTGCAACATTTCACCCAACCTTTGATCCATAGTAGGAAACTTAATATGAACATCCCCATCATGATTAAGAGTGCCATATTCTTCTAGAAGATTAGTTGATCCAATTTCCATTGCTTTGGGCTCTGAAGTACGCCTTGAAAATTGGTTCATTATTCCATATAGTTGTAAGGCTTGCATGGCATCAGTAAGTATTCCTATGGATCCCTTATCCCCTACAGTAATAGGCAAGTTGAGTTGACATTGTGTTTCCACAAAATTTTCAAGATTTTGAGTTTTTTGGTAAGCTTGAGAAGAATCACCCCAACCAAAAAGGAAAAATGTATTCATATTCACTGAACATTCTATTCCACCAAGGCTTCCAGCCAAGTTAGCATTACAACTCCCTGAAAAATCAGTGATTTTCTCAACAAAATTTCCTTTGGATTGATTTACCAATGTCCTCATAGGAGGGTAAAGTTTATCATCCCAGTCCAATGTTGTCTTCTGAACAACCTTATCCGTCTCATCTGAACTCTCATTAATATGAGAATTAAGAGAAGGTTATTCATCTAAATTCTCTCCACTCACTTATTTAACTTTATCCCCTTGCAATCCATAAAATATGGGTGGGCCTATATTGACTTAAAGAATAGTTTGACTTTTTCCATCGCCCATATCATGTTGATCTTGGAACGGCGTAAATATTTTTTGTGATGGGTTTTCTTTAGAATATGAAGGGATTATCCATAATGAAATTTATGACTAATGACCTTGAGAAAAAATAATTCCTTCAGACATAGGATGGCTTGAATTCATCACACATGTTCATAGCATAGGATCGAAAAGCACATGAGGCGATGCCTATTGATGAATTGACTATTTGTCCAAATATGGAATTTGCTCTTTGGGAATGGACTGTTGATGAGAAAATTGCTCCTTGAGACGAGACACCTTCTCATGAGGAAAATTATATTGCTAAAAAACATCTCGAGGAAATTTTTCGTTATAATTATGAGATGTTGAAGAGAGAAAATTTATGTTATTTAGTAAAGGCTATGCATTAGTGATTTGGTACAAGGAAAGACATGGGAAGAGAGGGAATTGTGGAGATTCCCTACAACTCTTCTCCCAAATGTGACATATGAGGATGTATGCTTATTATACAACAATATTTGAGAACATGCACCAATTTGAAGGCAAGACTATTTTGGATGTAGGTGCAGGAAGTGATAATTTGGAATCTAGTATGCGCAAAATGATTTAAGGAAAGTTTATGTTGTTTAAGCAACCAAAATGTTAGAACGTGTATGTCCACATGTAATCATAAATGATGTTAGCCACATTGTTGATGGAAATGAAGGATCTATGGAGGATTTTATGTTTCTTGAAAAGTTGATGTCATTATCTCACAGTGGATGGTGTATTTTCGTATACATGAATCCATGCTTCGGTGATCTATAGACATGCTCGATTTTCTAGGCTGGCTATAATCATGACATCTATGTTTACACTTAGTTCTCATTATTGTTGTTGTAGTCACATGGTGGCCTTGTTGCATGCAATAACTACATGTTACATGTTGATGAATGAACTCAAGCATTGGCTATAGTTTAGTTATTGATTTTGGATTATGAAGTTGAGTTTGTGAATTGGAAATGTTAGAAGAGAGAATTTTAAAAGCTTCAATTTATAAATTTTATATTGGGTTGCTTCTTCCACTTTTCCAATTCACTAGGGGTAAAGTGCCCCACAACCCATAAATTGGAGACAATTATGGCCTTTAAGCATCATTGCTTTTCCAACACTAGTTCTCCACACAATACCATGTTGAGGGCTCTTAAGAGGAATCAATATATCTAGGAGTGTCAAAATGCTTGAAGAAAAATTTTGTTCATATTTACATGGAAAATATTGCACACGCTTTTTTAGATTTACATGGAAATATCGTACACGCTCTCCTTGATGTTCCTTCTTTGAAGCATCATAGAAAGAGAGGCAACATCATTTAGGAGTTGCAATTGAAAATCACTCCGAGAACTAATTTGGATTTTTTTTTAGATAATATGGCTTACTAAGTATCAAAGCAAATTTGTTATGAGGCTTTGAATGACGACCTTCAAACTGTCATGCAGGCAAGTTTCCAGGCCACCTTTCTAGCACTGGTACTATACCACATATGAAAAACAACAACACTTTCCACATTGGAGCCCAAAATCCACATTCAAGTCCTTTCCCAACAGGCCCGGTGTTAAAGCAATAATAAATCAAATGCTTCAGATATTTACACATTCTTATTTGGGGCATAATATGATATAATTGTAAAGGTACATACTAATTAACTGGCCTACATGTGAAAATGTATATTGTAATTTGTCTACCAACTAGAAATTATCTACATTTCTGAGTCAAAATTGGATATTTGCATCGACAACTAGTTTTGTTAGTCACAAAATTTCATAAAATAAATGGAAAGTATTTCCAAAAACATTAATTCTTACGCTCCTTTGTTATGACTCTCTTCATAGGCTTCAGACTTAAATTGTAACCAAGATGAAGAAAATTCCAGTTCTTCCAGTGAATAATAATTTTCAACATACTGTAACCTTGTCTACAAACTTGAAGCCGAGCCTCTACCCAATATAGCTTAGTTGTTTGGAAAAGTTTGGTAGCTTGAAGGGAATGAAACAATTATTTCTTCTTTTGATCCTTTGGAGTCTTGTGGTGAATTTCATTCAACACATAACATTTTAGGAGCTTCTGAAAGCTCACACGAACCTTCATTGGATATGTGGAGGGGATGCATGACATGAATCATTCAAGGAATCAAATCCATGGCACATGCAACACACCTAAAGAACACGAAGAACGTGAATAATTGTCATGCATCATAAAAATTCATACCATTGTTCCTTGTACCAATCAGAAGCAAGAGGAATATCTTTTTCTCATCGCATAAGACTTGACTCTATATTGAACTGATCTAGAGAAAAAAATAATGAAATACCAACAACTGTTGTATCTGTGTAAATTGGTGTATGGTGAAACAAAGGTTCCATACCTTCTGGAACAAAAAAATTCATTGTCATCATCCTCCTTGTAAATTTTCCCCTCATGGAGATTAGTCTTATGAAAAGAAGTTCGATTAATCAGAGGATCTAAATAAAACATTGGTAAATTTAGATCTTAAGTTTGTATGTACATCACCATGCGACTATGATATACACAAAACTTAAATTTCTTAGGATTGTTATTGTAGAGATGAGGAAATGAGATTCTATAATCTGTCTGAAGTCGAGAGTGGATAATAAGCTTATTAATATCATTTAAATCATTCCAGTCTTCGTCACCCTTCTTCATATATTGGTACAAAGGATCAAACTTTGGCCTTCCTATTGTTAAAATAGACATGTCAGTAAAAATTTGAACTTGATTGCAACAATAACATTTATGACAAGAGAAAACAAAATAGGTGACAAAATATTGACCCATCAATTTCCTGGGCATTGGCTTCATAATACCTAATATGCACATGTTCAATTCTTTTGTTTTGAAAAATGACTCCATATCAAAGAGATAGAAATAGTTTTTATCAATCAAGTCATTAAGTAGTTGTCCTGTGAGACGATGCAAAGTTTCCATGATGGGAAGTGACAATTGCAACCTTATATAACTAGGCCCATTTATAAGTTTTGTTTTCAAATTTTCACTATGGGCTTGTTGACATAAAACCATGTGTATACAACAAAATGTTCTTCCTCATACAACTCCAATTGGATAGGTTCAAGAGGGTCCACATGTAACAAATTGTTTGCATAATTTAAAGGAGGTTCCTCATAATCAAATGGAGGAAAGCACATTCTTTTAAAATGTAACTTGTCTCTTTTTTCTCTTTGCATTATGATCCACATTATACCCCACTACAAGCAAGCTTCCAATTAGGCACAATTATTCATCATAAGACTAAAAAAAGCAAGAACAAAATCCAAATGTCAAAATAACATGAACTTTACATGTGCCATATATATGGGCTCAAAAACCAATGGTATTTAATTAGCAAAAGTGATAGCCTCGGTTACGTGATAGAGTACCTTCATATCCTGAATCTGAATAGGAAACATTCATTAAATATATAAAGCATAATGCACCAATTGTGCTCCTCTATTGCCATAATAGGAAACTAAATAATATAAATATACACAAGGATTATGGTTTAGAAAAAGTATATTATGCTAACGATTAGTTAATAATTAATGGGTTTCATGAGAAAGGAATTTTATTTTTAGATGGCTCCCATTGTGATGCTTTAGGATTTGTCCTTCACTTGTCGATTCATATAGGATTCCCCTATGAAATGGTGAAATGGTGAAATGGATTGTGTTACATCCACTTCTTTTGCAATCCTTACAAATGGCTCGGCCTCACACTTCTCCAAATCTTTGAGGGGTTTGTGCCAAGGCTGCTCACCTTCCACTTATTTTTTCCTTATGATGACTAAGGCCCTTAGCAAAATAATTTTTGCTACCACAAATGAAATATTTCTGCGGGGAGTTCCAATTGGAAGGAATTCAGATTGGTCTCCACTTGTTTCTCGTAGATGATGTGTTGTTATTTCTTCATGTATTCAACAACAAATGTTTGAGAACCAAGGAGGTTCTACAATTATATGGGAAGGTGATAGGGATGGTCATAAATGAGAAAAATTGGCCATTTAAGTGATAGATTTTCAGAGTTATCAGTTAGTATTTCGAAATGGGATTGTTCCTTTCTTCATAAAACATGTGAGATGGTATTAGATATTTGGGTTTTAATTTAAAAACCAAATGCTCATTGGAAGTAATACAGGATGATGCTGGTGGGTAAAGTTGATCATCCATGGAGACAACTCTATTCAATGTGTTACCCACTGCCAGAGTGTAATATCCCTTTTGGAAAATATCCTCAAACACCGCTAATTTCACTATGTTAAATGAGGTTTCCCATTGACATATTATGTCAAATTGTTTGTAAATAAATTATTGTAGGTGTATTTATGAGTTTTATCACATAAAAGATGAGTGTAGCAACAATTATATATTTTTATGGACAACCCAGTTCAAGAGAAGAAGTTACATATCATTTAACACTTAAATGTGAATGCTACAACCTCTTTTAAAATAGTATTTATCCTATATAGAAACCCATAAATGTATACATTGAATATGCAAGCATTATAGAGTCATCAAGTAAACAGAGAACATCCATAAACTCTAAGGAAAAAATGATTTATCATTAAGAGCATAAATTCGAATATACAACTCCAATGGGAATGTAACACCTGGAAAATGTCTAAACTGATATAAAAATTAGAGTTGAGTGTTTGATGATCCTCATGGGTGCACAGGGAGCATTTAAGCCTTTTCACTTGATAGGATGCTACAAATTCCAACTTCATATCTAAAACTGATGATGAATGTACATCATAGCTTGATCCATGGATGTAACTTCAAATCTAGAACAAATTATATCAGATGGCCTCTCTTCAGTTATGTGTAAGGAAATTTATTCATTTCTGAAATTGGTGGTCTCAATACATAAATTTCTTGGCCTCCAAGTGTTGGAAATACACACACACACACACACACACACACACACACACACACACACACACACACACACACACATATATATGACACAGCTTCTTTAAGATTGACTCAACCCTTCTAGAAGATAGAATCTGACCCCTCTATGATAATGAAAATTATGAAATGATTAATATTCCCTTAGAGAGATAAAGACAATCAGAAAGAGAATTATTTCCTCCTATTTTACCCTCAAAATTAATTTTCGTCTTGCACCATAATAGAAACATGGCCTTGAGAGATGATTCATGTGTCAAGCTTAACTAGTTCGATCTTCCTAGTATAAAACATATTCAACCTCGCTAATAGTCTTCACAAGAAATAAATTCATCCTCTGTAATTGATAACCCTTCGCACCGTGATCAAAGTGATCTTGGAGGCCATCCGAATTTTTTGAAACACTCTAGTATATCTATATATATCCTGAGGTATCTTGAAGAACACTCATCTTTTTGCTTTTTCTTTTGTGTTTTCATTCCAGCTCATTGTCGATGTTCCGATTTCCATTTGGGTTCATTGGCTGTTGATATTCTAGACCACCAGTCAATACATAAACATTTGTGTATGATTGAGGGATTTCAAATAATGTTTAGGAGAGCAGGCGTTATGTTACGTTCTAATTCAATAATTCAATATTACTTGGTCTCACTCTCTGTTGAAAAAGATTACCGATTACCCATGCATATTTAGGGTTGGGCTCATGCATTCATTCATTATTGGAAATGGATATTTTGCTTAATACCTTGCAAGGAACTTTTCAAGAGGGGGCATCTATTTGTTTGATTTAGGTTTCCAAGATCCCTTTATCCCCATAGACACAATAGATATTTTATAATATTCTTAGCTCACATATGGGATGATTCGACATCCGTATGGATAAGCGTGTTGTGTCTAGGAGTAAAGGTATTTTTTCATTGACCCCTTTTCAAAATGGCTTTGTTGGGTTTTTTCCTTTTTTGGGACTAGAATTTTTTTTTTTTTTGACCTAGGCTAAACTATAAATGGGTAGCATTGTTTCCTCAGGAAACTTATGATTTGTGCCATGTGAACATTTTTTGAGGCCTCCTCGATTCTGTTTTCCTGGGAAGGTATTATTTTGTTGGAGTCATCAAACAATTTTTTGTTAAATGCGAATGAGTTATGCTCCCTTCTTTCTTTGGAGGCCAAAAAATCCAAGCTACTTTTGGATGAGGGGCATGTGTGGAGAACTAAATACCAAGACAATTAGGACTTTCTGAAAGTAGTGACGAATTTCAATAATAGGGGAAGATCCTAATTAGTATCAACATGATTTTATTGTGTTGAATGAAAATACTGACTGCCTTGTGAATAATGACCAACTTTGGCCTATATAGCTATTAAGATCATTTCCAATATAATTGTTGTTCACTTGAATCTATTTATGTCTCAATGTGTTTATGTTGAAAAAATTGGCTTTTTAGAAGGTCGACATATTCATGAAGAAATAAGGTTGATGCAAGAAGATGTCGTTCAATTAAGATTCATAAAATTGCAATACCACTAATAAAAATAGATCTCCTAAAAGTCCACAAAAGATTGTCTTGGTCTTTCTTGCACTTGTCAATTCATATTGGATTCCCCTATGAAATGGTGAAATGGATCATGGATTGTGCTACCTCCACTTCTTTTGCAATCCTTAGAAATGGCTCAATCTGAGACTTCTCCAAATATTCGAGGGGTTTGCATGAAGGATGTCCACTTTCCACTTATTTGTTTCTTATGATGACTGAGGCCCTTAGCAGAATAATTTATGTTGCCACAAATGAAATATTTCTACAGGGAGTTTCAATTGGAAGGAATTTGGATTGATCTCTACTTGTTTCTTCTAGATGATGTGCTGTTATTTCTTCATGCCTTCAACAATGAATGTTTGAGAACCAATGATGTTATACAATTATATGGGAAGGCGATAGGGATGGTCATAAATGAGAAAAAAATGGCCATTTAAGTGATAGATTTTCAAAGTTATCAGTTGGTATTTTGAAATGGGATTGTTCTTTTGCTCATAAAACATGTCATATGGTATTAGATATTTGGGTTTTAATTTTAAAAGCAAATACTTATTGTAAATAGTATTGGTTGAGACTAGTGGGTAAAGTTGATCATCCGTGGAGACAACTCCACTTATCTGGTGTGTTACCCACTGCCAGTGTGTAATATCCCTTATAGAAAATATCCTCAAACACCACTGATTTCACTAAGTTAAATGAGGTTTCCCATTGAGATATTCTATCAAATATTTTGTAAATAAACTGTTGTAGGTGTATTTGTGAGTTTTATCACATAAAAAATGAGCATAGAACTAAATATATATTTGTATGGATAACCTAGTTCAAGAGAAGCAGTTACAGTACATTTAACACTTAAATGTGAATGCTATAACCTCTTTTAAACTAGTATTTCTCCCATATAGAAACCAATAAATATATACATCAAATGCACAAGAATTATAGGGTCATTAGGTAAATAGAGAACATCCATAAACTATGAGGAAAACCTGATTTATAACTAAGAGCATAAATTCAAATATACAATGCCAATGGGAATGTAACACCGGGAAAATGTCCAAAATGATATAAAAATTAGAGTTGATTGTTTGATGATCCTCTTGGGTGCATAGGGAGAATTTCAGATTTCTCCCTTGATATGATGCTACAACACTTTCAAACTTCATATGTGAAATTGATGATGAATGTAAATCAAAGCTCGATCCATGGATGTAACTTCAAATATGAAACAACTTATATCAGTTGGCCTCTCTTTGTTTTTGTGCAATGAAATTTAGTCATTACTGAAATTGGTGGTCCCAATACATAAATTTCTTGGCCTCCAACTGCTAGAACTACATATAAGTATGACACAACCTCTTTAAGATTGACTCTACCCTTTTAGAAGATAGAATCTGACCCCCCTATGATACTAAAAATTCTGAAATGATTAATATTCCCTTAGAGAGATCAAGAAAATCATAAAGAGAATTTTGTCCACCTATTTGGCCCTCTGAAATACATTTTCGTCTTGCACCACAATTGCAACATGGCCTTCAGAGATGATTTTTGTGTCAAGCTTAACTAGTTCGATCCTCCTAGTAAAAAACAAATTTAGTGTCACTAATAGTCTTCACAAGAAAAAAAATCAACCTCTGTAATTGATAACCCATGGCATTGTGATAAAAGTGGTCTTGGAGGTCATACCATTTTTTTGAAAAACTCTAGCATATATACCTAAAGGTATCTTAAAAAAAATTCAAAAAATAACTTTCTATGGGATCTTGCACTAAAATAATTGCGATAAAAGTTCAGTGAATAATGCAATCGAGAAGAGAGTTGGTTTGGTTTGTACAAGTATGGATTCTGCCCAAAGTTTATTTTATTTCATATAAATCCTATATACATATTTTTCCGTTTCTTAAAACGAAAAGAAAATTGTTCATGTAATTGTATTGTTGGACTTTGCAACTACTTGTTCAGTGTTTTCTCATCTAGCACATGAAATAGACAATGAGTCGGTAGTTCCCTTGGTGATTCATCTTTGAGTTCCAAAGTTTTCTAATCCAAAATCAAAGGATCAAATAATATTCCTCAACAACTATTTTAATGAATAAAGATGAATCAATTCTTTCAATCAATAATGTTGATGTAGTTGCAATTATTGACTAGTAATGCACATCAAATTTTGAAAATGAAAAAAGATCATTATTTTCTCACATACAATTATCTGAAAGCTATTCTTTGTAAATTTCAATCTTCCTTCCAAGTTTCATTTTCATGTTTCCTATCGACCACTGTTACAATGTAACAATGTCTTCTCAATGAAAATGCACGAGAATCTAACAATATACATGGGCCAAAAGCATTTCAAGCTTCCAAACAAGTTTCATTTTCACACTTCCTATCCACAACTATTACAATGTAACAACGTATTAATGAGCATGCACTAGAATCTAACATCATATATGAGACACAAGCATTCATCTTATCAAAGTATATTGCACGCTAAGAACATGTCTGATCTTATGAGACCTAGTTTGAACCTGACAAATAACGAACTACAGTATTATTATTTATGAGCTCTGACGATATTGATTTAATGAACTAACGCATGCTATAAATTGTTCATCTCACTAATCTATATCAATAAACTACATTATTTATTCTTCTTCTATATAGACTTCTAGAGCTGAATTGTCTAAGTAGGCTAAAATGTCAGACCTTTTAGGACTTTTAGTGCAACCACTCTACCTATCCTCAAGGACAGAAGAATTTTTTTGAATGGGAAGACTGTCTTCCCTACTTACAAATTTCACCTCTAGAAGCCTATCAACATATCTTGAAGAAAATTCAAAAAATAATTTTCTCACACATATCCATATTTTGGGAAAAATCCCACTCCCAAATTTCTTTGGATTTTCATCTCCAAAAATTATCTTTGGAATCAAATTATACATTTAAATTTTATAGTCCTAGATTTGATTTTGGGTTAGATTTTGCCCACGAGATAGACTATCACTAACCTCTTATCAACGAAAAGCAATAACTTTGGCTCTTCCAAATATTGGTGAATACTTTACTTGGCAGATTGGTAATGGATCTTAAGTCAAGATGGGGGTTGACATGACTATGGGTTGTAATAGACATATTTTTGTTGTTGCAAACTGGCTCCACCAGCTTAAATTGATAGGAAAATGTACCTTGAATTTGGTTAGACATCCTTTGTGAAGACAAGGGTGGTTAAGTGCAGTTGATACCAATCTCGACAAGAATTTTGTAGCACAATGGGATGATTATATCAAGGAGATGACAATGGATCATATTTGGATTAACATGTCTTGGACAAGTTGATTTTGGTGTATAATCAAGCTGGAGGTACATATTGGTTAAGTTGGAATACTTGTGAAGGTGTGTTGTAAACAACAAGCCTCTAGATTGGTGGAGGAAGAAGTTATGGAAGATCAAAGCCCCTCCAAAGTGTATATTATTTATGTTGTTCATTATACTCAATAAGGTTCTTACATTGGAGGCCCTGCAGATACGTCAGGTCCTCCTAGACGATCCTTGTGTCAATAAGATGGAGTCGATGTCACATTTTTTTTATAACTTTTGCTTTTAGTCAGCAATTTTGATCGGAGATTGAAAGAATGAAGGATAAAAATGCTCATTCATGCCAAAACACTATTTTAGAGTGCTTCCCTGATTAGTTTCTCAAAAAATACTTTAATTCAATATGTTTGGCTCCCCTACTCATCTTATGGAGCATACAAATAACTCAATATAAAGACCATTTTGCAGGGCCTTGCATCATATAAAAGCAAGTTTGTGCACAGGTTTGTGCCAAGATGCAATAATTGAATGTTGTGATGATGAGATCATGTGCACCCCCCAGTGACAAGGGAATCTCCTGAGCTTACTCCAATGTAGCTACCCAAGATGGGTATACATCTTTAGGCTTGGGTTTTATCATTTTTCTTATCAAACTCACATTATTGAATTCAAAGAAAGCTTCAGATTTGACACAAAATATAAGGGTGAGGTTTCAACATTGTTCTATGCATTGAAGATGACAATGAAAAAGAATATTATACAATTTTTCATAGATTAACTAATGGTCATCAATTGGAAGTTAGGGTTGTTGCAGGTGAATAATATATCTCTGCTGGAACTTTCACAATGACTCATAAATGTCTCTCGTCAGTTTGATCATAGTAGTTTTTCTCATATCTATCATGAATCAAATGAGAGGGAAAATAGTCTTTCTAAAACGGGACTTCTTATGCCTACTTCACATTATTATTGGTGCTAAGAGGGTAGACAGGTGGATGGTAGGCCATATTTTAAAATATGTTATATGATTGAGAATTTTTTTTAATAATTTGTTTAATCAATCATTTATATAGGATCAGAACAGTTATGATAATGGAGATTTTTTTTTCTTTTCTTTTCTTTTGTGAAGTAATGGTCCAAGGTCTATCTGGTTTGAAGGGTTCCTAAGCATTTTTTTTTTTATAGTGCCAAAGGCACCAAAAGAATGTACCTTTGAATTCATCTCAAATAACAGTTATGTTTTCCCTTAGGTAGAAAACAATTAAAAAAAAAAAAACTTAATGGTAAATTGAAGATGGCATAGATTAGTGAGCCAACTTCCTCATGGGATAGTGACAATGATTTGTATTCTTATGCTATGATACCATAACAGAAAATCATTCTCATGCACCCATGTTCTTTAGACTCAACTATGTCATTACAAGTGATTTTTAATTGTGTTTTAAGTTGTTTCACATGGTGTCTCTAAACATAGCTTCTATATCCATAATACTTTTCTTTAACATCATCTACATCACTAGAATTAGATTGCACACTAGAAATGAATAGCGGATCTCAAAAAATAATAATTAAACTCCCCATTTTACTCGTTATATACTTTTTCAACCCCCTCTACTGGTAACGTTGGCATTGATAAACATAACAAGTTTAACTTGCAATCTTTTCCTACATTATAACTTAGTGTTGCAGTATTTCATGTCATCTCAATAGGAAACTGAAGCCCACCATGTGTATGAATCTAAGCCTTGTAGTGTTATGGTAGACTAAATGTCTTGCATTGCCTATAGGACATGCTTCTTCTCAACAATTCCTGATCATGTAAGAACATTACCTATTGATATGGCACAAATTCTTCACCTCTAGGTATTAGCCTCATCTAACTCATCTTACTTCCCAATAGAAGACTTCAAACCATCCCTTTTGCAAGTGCAACCAGACTTTGGATGAGACTCTTACAAGCTCGTTTGTACTTGTTGGATTTGCCAAAATCAGCCCAAAAACATAAATTGCTTGGCCTCCATGAGCTGGAACTACGTATATATATGACACAACCTCTTTAATATTGACTCAGCCCTTCTAGAATATAGAATTCACCCCTTCTGAAAGGATTAATATGCCCTTAGAGAGATGAAGACAATCAGAAAGAGAATTTTGTCCTCCTATTTGGCCCTCTGAAATAAATTTTTGGTCTTGCATCACAATAGCAACATGGCCTTGAGAGATGATTTGTGTGACAATATTAACTAGTTCAATCCTCCTAGTACAAAACAAATTCAGCCTCTGTTATTGATAACCCCTGGCATTGTGATCAAAGTGGTCTTAGACGCCATCCAAATTTTTTGAAACACTCTAGCATATATACCCAAAGGTGTCTTTAAGAAAATTCATAAAATAAAGAAAATTCATAAAATAATTTTCTATGGGATCTTGCACTAAAATAATTGCGATAAAAGTTCAGTGAATAATGCAATCGAGAAGAGAGTTGGTTTGGTTTGTACAAGTATGGATTCTGCCCAAAG
>APFE030169347.1:76238-130008 GCA_000404065.3 Pinus taeda
ATATATATAATATTAAATAGATTTGTTAAATAGATACCTCACAAACTAAATGTTAGAAAAAAGTTGATTTTATTTCATATAAATCCTATAGACATATTTTTCCATTTCTTAAAATGAAAAGAAAATTGTTCCTGTAATCATATCGCTAGACTTTGCAACTACTTGTTCAGTTTTTTCTCGTCTAGTACATAAAATAGACAATGAGTTAGTATTTCCTTTGGTGATTCATGTTTGAGTTCCAAAGTTTTCTAACTCAAAATCAAAGGATCAAATAATATTCCTCAACAACTCTTTTAATCAATAAAGCTTCATCAATTCTTTCAATGAATAAAGCTGACATAGTTCCAATTATTTATTAGGATTGTACATCGAATTTTGAAAATGAAAAAAGATCATTATTATCTCACATACAGTTATCTGAAATCCATTCTTTGTAAATTTCAATCTTCCTTCCAAGTTTCATTTTGATGCTTCCTATCCACAGTTGTTACTTCTTGGTCTCAGCTTTACCGGTGAGCTTTAACAATGAGCTTTACCAAGATGTGTTTTAGCCTAATCCTAGCTTAGCTTTACCAAAGAGTTAGATTCATGGGGTTAGTTCAACGGCTTAATTAATCACTTGCCTAAGTTTAACTAACCTTGCCTAACTGCAAGAATCAAAATTCGCTAAGTTCACATGTCCCGCATAGATTTCTCGGTGAGGCTAACACTGTGGCTTGCAAGCTCACTCCTAGTTCCCCAACCCTTCGCCTAACACTCTGGCTTGACTCAATATCTTACCTACTTAATGAAATACCAATTCTAAGAGCATGAACTAATCACTTTGCCTAACTCCAAACTCTAATAACAAGATCACTTTCACTCCCAAGCACTAAGAGTTTGCAAGCTCACCTAAGGATTTTTGCTCACATATCCCAAGCTCTAACACTTTATCAAGCTCACTTACTTAAAGGACTATTACTATCCCTAATCCCTAACTCTATTCACCAGCTTAACTAATAGCATGCCTAAGCCTTCAACAAAGCTAACCCCAAGGTTCAATCGACGGTGAAAGAAATGGATTTGGCTAAACAAGCAAGTAAAGGCGTCATATGATCCAGTAGCATCAGTTCTAGGTATTGAATCGAGTTACTTATTTCATCTCCCTTCGGTCTTTACGCCTTTCGGCACCTCTCCCCAACTGGTGATTTATTCCTCAAGATTAGACTCTAGATATACTATGAGAAGCCCTACATATGGGACTATATAGTGTAGGTGATTTCATGCTTCCTTACCCTAAGAATGTAGGCTTGCTTACTATTTCATATCTTAATAAGTACACATAGATGATAAGCCTTTAATATTATACTATGGACATACTATGATCAGCCCACCAATTATCACGAGGTGAGGTTCACAGCTGCCCAGCCAAGGATTATTCTTTCAATGTTCCTTGACATTCTTTCATTAGTCTTCATCCTTAAAATTTCAGGAACTAAACGAGTTCAAGTAAACAATGAAATTACAGAGGAAGTGTGGCAGTGTCTTGGATAACTATGCAAAGAATTTGTTGATGAATCTGTGAGTGCAGGAAAGACCATTTGGAGTACTGAATAGTGATCTTTTCGAAGAAGCTAAATACCAAAAGAAAATAACCTTTTGGAACAATGATTCCAAATGGTTTGTGGCATGAATTTACATCATTATGAAACAAGTTGTTGAATATTGTGAAAGTTGGAATACCCAAAGCAAGAATGCATAGGAAGAGCATAAAAGAGGAGATAATGGACAACTACATAAGTCTTTTCCAAAATGGATCCTTGAACTACTTAGCTGGGTAACTTCCTCGGGGTGGGGTTGGTCAACATGGGTCTATTTTGGAGACTTTTCATGGTCTCTTTGTCTTGTTTTTCCCTCAAGTTTATAACAATTTTTCTCCAAACTATTCAATTCATCTGGAACAGTAACATCAAGTTCAAAAAAAATTATGCTCAGCACTGACATTTTTTGTCTTGACTCTTCTATAGATGGTTAAAAAAAATTGGAGGACGCACTTCCCAAAGCATAAATTCATTGTGGGGAGGCATTCTATGTAATTTTTTTTGTTTTATTTCCTATATAATTATTTTTGTTTTATTTCTTATGATTTTTTTTTATTTCTAATTTTTTATTTTTCTGGGCTACATCCCAGATGGGAAATGCCTCCCCATCTACTGAGGGCAATCCCCCTTTCTAAAAAATGCACCCAATAGACAATCACATGATTGAGCAGCCAAAAAGGTACCTATTCTTAAAAAATACCCTTTAATGTGTTTTAAGGGCTGATCCCTATAGCCACACACCTAAAGTGAGTGTAAGAGGGTTAGATGAATACATTGTCATGGTGTAAAACAGATTTGTTGCCCATAAAAATTGGTAAGCAATGGCTAGTGATTGCTAAGGAATGTATTATGTATCTCTGAATGGGAGGGTTTAAGACTAGATTTTAATATGGTATATAAAAAATAATGCAAAAAAATAATTAGGCAATAAATTATGCAGTGATCTCATCTTCGAAATCACCTTTAAAGGAATTTATATACACCATCCCGTACGGAAATTATCACTAGACATCTAGATACATTTTTGAACCAGTTGGGAAACATTAGTAGGAGGCCATTATGGTTTTAAATCACTAGAAATGCTAAAATCTAAATCTATTAATCTTTCTTTGTTTCTGGAGAACCTTAAAAATAACAAGACAAACTGAATACAAACAAACTAAACAGTTGACTGAAATTTAATATAAATTGAAGTTTCAATGTCACAATAAAAAATTACCAGAAAAAAGGACTTGGTCTGTATTCTTGATCCGGTATGTGAGAAATGCGCAAAGAGAAACAAAAAGAACTGTTGATTTAATTTGCTACATTTTAAAGGATTAACACATTTTGTTTAAGAAATCTAGGATAAATAGCTGAAGATGAAAGGGGAGTAGTGACGAAAGCATAGTGTTGAAGACAATAAAGGTACAATAAAGAAGACCAAGTAAGCAAATATAATTAAATTTTTTACTCTATTTATCAAGGGATTGGTGTCTCCTTCAGGTAGTGGAATGAAAAAGAACAACAGGTTGTAGGATATGAGGAAAGGGAGTTGGTTCTTCCAGCAAGTTGTATCTTGTGAAAGAAAAGAGAGGTTTAAGCCTCTAATAGGTTAGTTCCTACAAAAATTGATGTAAAAAGAAGTTGGTGCTTGATATTGCATCAGAAAAAAAGATTGGTGCTTGTTGTTTATGTGTGTGATTTTAATTATATAATTGTGCATTGATTTCATAGAGTTAATGCCAGTTAATTAAATAAGTATGCTCATTGTTAGAAATAGCTAAAATTGTTAAAAAAACCTTAAAATATTGATTCACTACCCCTCTCAGTATTTTATTAATTTCAACACAACCAACAGTGCCTTAAGACCTACTAAAATCTCCTTTAGTTGCACCAACTACCATCAGTCTATTCTTAGTGAGGCTCATTTTCTCAAGAACTCAATTTTGAAGTTCGTATTCAAATGTATCTAGGAATTATGTATAAGTTTAAAGCTTTCATTGTAAAGTTATTTTTACAGGATTAAGTTGTTGAAACTTAAAAATATGATATTTCCATTGTAATTGATATTAGCAAGAGATGTATATTCCCAAAATCTTTAGAATTAGATTTTTCCAATAAACCTGAATGAGTTGATAATGTTAAGAATGCAAATTCCATCCTCATTAAAAATGATAATTTGAATAATGAAAATACCATCTTCTACCAAAATGGGATCTATTCTTGGTGGCAATATGGATGAAGTTATCGAACAAGATGTAAGGTTGACATCCATGTTGTCAAGTTATACCATACTTTGTAATAAACAAGTTATGATCAACCATTTCTAGATCTCTTACAAAACCATGCAAACATGCTAACACTAGGAAAGGAGAGGTTGAATTGTAAATGGATGGAGATGTGCAAGGGAGGATATTACACTAGACTAACACAATTCCTGAATTTTAAAAAACCACAAGAACATGCTAACACTAAGAAAGAAGAGGTTCAACACTAAATGGTTGGACATGCATGCAAGGAAGACTATTCCACTAGACCAACACATGCCATAAAATTTATTGAACCATACAAATATGCTAACAGTAGGCAAGGAGAGGTTAAACTCTAAAGCATTGGACATGTATGCAAGGAAGGAAATTCAACTAGACTAACACAATTCCTAAATATCATCTGTACAATTAGTTGCATATCTTGATTTGGTTATGCAAAGCAGTGGGACCTTAAACAAACGTAGATTATTTAATAGAATAGAAAATTATTTTCTGAGATGACAACCTTGTAAAGTTCATATTCTCAAAAGTTTGGTCAATGGACGACTTCTCTATTTCTTTATCTTCCCTTATTCACCCCATTGATTGGTCAATCCAGGATTAATAAGAGGAGGGGTGCCATGTGACCCTGAAATCATAGAAAGTTGTGTTTCATAAGGGATCAAAACAAGCCATTAGTCTGAATATCTAGAATCTCCTACCATACCTCTAGTGATGGGAAGTGTAGAGCTATAAAAAGGGTCTCTTTCACCTCTAGTTACCTCACATTAAAATGTCAATCCGGGAACGTCTGGTTATTTCAAAGAGTATCTCAGTCTGAGGCTTAGCACTTGCCAGATTAATGCTTGTAGTACATCTATTTAAAAGCTACGAAGGTAAATTAATGCGAGTCTACAATTTAACTACTTCAAAAGACCAAATCACACCAAGTATTGCATCAGCCGAAGGTTCGGTAGCAATAACCCATCCTTTCCATAACTGATGAGAACAGATCAGAGGTCTGGGAGTCGAATAGTAGATGCTGGGATCGCTACAGCCTGAGACTGTTCTTAATGAATAGAAATGAAACAGCAAGTAAAGGAAATAGGAATGAAATAGAACACTACATCAGCCAAGGGCTCGGTAACAATAACACATCCCTTTCATAGCTGATGGGAGCAGAGCAGAGGTCTGGGAGCCAAATAGCAGATGTTGGGGCTCACTACAGCCTGAGACTGTCCTTAAGAAACAGCAAATTAACAATCTAGAAATGGAACAGCAATTGGAAATGGAACAACAAATAAATGGAACAACAATTCAGAAATGGAACAACAGTTGAAATAAGCAGTAACCAAGTTCCTCAAGCTGTAATTCTATTTAATCTATCCAACCAAAACATCAATCCTTCGGTCTTAAAATATGTATACATACAATGGAACAACATTACCAATCAAAACCTTAGAAACACAACATACTCCATCTGCTTCTGTTATTGATCTAAATAAACACATACAATTACATATCAAGATGAAGAACAGTAACATTCAATAATCATATGAAAATAGACCTTTCAAGGTAACTTGTTATAATGCTAAACACAATCGTAATGAATTCTATAATGGAGTGACAGTGTCTTGTAGAGATTAATCAATACTTAAAGGATTGATAAAATGACACAGCTTCAATATAAAGTTCAGGAACACGAGACGAGTTAAACATAACAGAGCATGTAATGTAATATTCTTAAAACAAAGCAGATTACCAGATTACATCTATGAACAAACCACATAGAAACCACGCGTAATGGTACAAGAGCAAGTGTCCTCCAGGGCCGGGCCCTTAGCCTCCAGGGGTACACCGCTTAAGATAGATCCAGGCTCAAAGATAAAAGAGTGAACAAGTCTGTATTAAGGCATGAAATAAAATTACAGGAACTCAAGTCTTCAACAGAACATAAAGATCATAGTTCTGATCTTCCTTAAAATAAATTACATAAAGAACCTCCCTTGTAGCCAACAGTGCTATCCCTTTTATAAGGAAGATGGCAGAGATATCTAGATACAGAAAATAGATAAAATAGGGATCCCTCGGGATCTAAGATCCTGAGGGATTCGTAAAATCATTAATACTGCGCCACTTCTTTCCTTTTCTGCTTCGTGCTGGTATCTCCGCGTCCTTTCTTGGGTTGATTCGTTTTGATCTGGTTTGCTTCCGGTCTCCCGTCAAAGGGACAGCAGTTGGCGCATCCTTGTTTTTACCTTTATAATGGCCACCTTCCGTTTTTCCTCCCTCCTGCACATAGAAATGAAGATTGTCAGTGTTTCTCATTAACCTCTCGTGTTTCATTACAAATCCTTATCATTATCCAAATTTCCCATACAAAAGGCTTTTGAGTTTTAATAAAAATATACCAAAATAACCATCAAAACATACCTTCCTTGATACTCCACACACCCCCCAGCTTACCCTTTTTCATGGCCTCATGAAAACATTGTAGTTGACATGCAGAGTGGTGAGGAAGTAGGCTAGAGATGGAATCTCGTGTGGGGGCCTACACCCATGATGCGAAACTAGATGATCAAGGAAATGGCTTGTTTGGCCCTCGGGCATCTCATACAGGGCTTGGTATCCAGGTGCAGGATGCCAAATGATTGGACTCTGGAACCGATATCCTAACCAGGATGGCCCAGCCCTCAAAACAATTTCGCCATAGAGGGGGAATCGGTTAGCAGCAAGCTTAAAATTTTCATACTTAAATGGCTCTCTGAGCTGAATGTTCATATTAGATACCCGATATCGAAATTTAGCTGCTTCAATGGCAGGGTCTTTAATAGATGAAAATAATTCAAGCCCTTGTCGAATGATTGCTTCATGCATGGGCCCTAATGCTTCAATCACTCCTGGAGACCTCATGAGATTTCTATAACTTCTCCATAATTGTTCTGGGTCTCTAGGCTCAGCTCTCACCCATAGATCTAATCCGTTTTCTTGTCTCTGAAATGCATTGTAGGCTTTAAGCCATTTAATTTGATTGACTGCAAATGAAATGAATGCTTGTAATTGAATATCCCCAACAAAAGGGCCAGGGTTCAGCTCGGTCTCTTGTTGTAGTACAAGGTTATGCAGGTAAAATTCACACAATAACCTTTGCACTTTTACCCCATAATGTTTACAGCAATTTATAAAATCATTTATAGTGTTAATTTCTATGGGAGCACCTGTCTTAACAGCCTTAATTTTCAATTGTAAGTACCTTTCCATTAGAAACAGGGCATAGTTTTTGGCAGGGGCTCTACATGCTAGGACATCATAGTATATAGCACACAAGGTATCCATCTGTTTAATAACTACATCTAATCTATGGGTTACCTTGGCAACTTTCTCTTGCTCATTTTGCCATCCTTCGAAAGCTTGGCTTTCTGACAGGTTGACGTTCCTTAACTGCTATTGTAATTCTTCATATTTTTCTCGGGGGACTGTTTGCTCCTTGAGCTTTTCTGCTTCTTGCTGGGCCTGCTTCAAATGATGGTGAAGGGTTCCTGTTTTTGTGTCCTTCTTCCATGCATTTGTGGACGCCTGGAGTTTTACTTGGACTTTCTTATTACGCTGCTTTGAATTCATAGCCCTTATTACTCCCGAAGGTGGTGCCTCCATCTGAACCATCTTATAACACTTATTTCATTAAATTTGGAATTAAACAGTGGATCTAGAATTTCAAAATAACCAAAAAGCTCAATTTTAGTGATGTTCTTGTAATAAAATATTTCCAATTTTAATGAAATATGTGTTTTATCATCTTTTTCAATTTTAACATGAACTCCAGCTCACTGTTGTTCCTTTTCAAATGGAACAACAATCTGTTCTTTTGTTTCAATTGGAATAGGAGTTTGTCTTTCTGCTTCATTAGGAACAGCAGTTTGTCTTTCTACTTCATTAGGAACAATAGTTTGCTTCTGTCAGGGTTTCGAATAGTGAGACGGCTTCTGGTCCTCCGCCTCTTGTTCTTAAGGGGTCTTATTGGTGTGGCCAAACCTTTTCTTCTTAAGGTCCCTTTCACCCTTTGCCTTGCTTTTAGAAGCCTAATCTGCTGGCGAAGCTTGACTATTACGTTTAACAATGTCCGCTTTTCCTTTTGTAATTCCCTTATTTCCATCATCTTCTCAGAAAGAACAACAGACTGCTTGTTGTGGGTTGGACTGTGGCTAACTTCCTAATTTTCTTCTTTAGGCGGCTATTCCGGGGTAAGAACCTTGCTTGGCTCTGTTGTTTCTTGGGCTGATTCCTCTTCTGCACTTATTTCCTTCGGACTTTCCTCTGGTGCCTTTTGTCTAGGAATGGGTTGTTCCTGCTCAACATCTTATGTTACCTTCTCATTATGAATGGCCAAATTTTCTACTTCTACTTCTTCTGTATGCACTTCCTCGGGTGCGTCTTTCTCCTGGGTTTCTTCTACGGCCTGGAGGTTGGATGGACTCAGGGGTTGGCCATATTCGCCCATATTGGCCAAAATGTTGGCCAATTCATTTTCCCCTAACGGGTCCTGTACTGAGCTTCCTCCTTGCTGTTCCATTCTTTTCTCCTACTCGGGCTGCTCAATTTCTTTTTTCTCGTCTCCTTCTTCTTCAGTCTGCTCATCCTGTTCTTCTTCTCCTCCCACAGATTCCTCTGCCTCCTCCTCTTCTTCTCTTGTTTCTGCCTCTGCAGACTGCTCTTCTCCTTCGACATCTTCTTCTTCCGTTTCTCTTTCTGCAGACTGTTCTTCCCCTTCGACGTCTTCTTCTTCTGTCTTTGCCTTTGCAGACTACTCTGTTTCCTGACTGTTTTCTTCCTCTCTCTCTGTCCCTGCAGACTTCTCTATATCCTCGTTGCTTTCTTCCTCTGTTTCTATCTCCGCAGACTGCTCATCTATGATCTCTATTGCTTGGCTCGTGCGAGCCTGGGGTTTCTTTAGTTCTTCTTGTAACCCTGCGAGCCTCGCCGAATTTCTACGTTTTTCTGGTTGATCAGATGTTCCAGTGTCATGCTTCCACTTTTCGGGACATTTTTCAGGTTGCTTTTCGGCTTGTTTTTCAACTTGTTTTTCCGGGCATCCAGATGCGGTCGTTCCTTTATCGATAATATCAATTAGTTCTTCCAATCTGCTCTGCTGCTGGGTGAGACTATGATTCACTATCAAGCGAATTAATTCGTGGTGGCTAATCAAAGATTCTACGTGCTGTGCCTTTTTCATACTTCGTGCCACATCATGCAATAGTGAATTTAGCAATGCAGGTAAATTCACGGAACATTTTTGTTTTAAGACAACTAGGAGTTTAAGATGTCATGGTCTTACCACGTCTTTTCTGCCCTCGCAAGTAATGTAGCTCTGGATGATTTTCACCAATTTTGCCCATGGTTTTCCTAGCGTTGCTGGTAGCACCCCCTTTCCTCGGGCTGTCAAACTCTGGCCCTCGTCCTGAAAGATTTCCACAATCTTCTGCAACCTTTCCTTCTTTATTGTCCAAACTGGTCCCGTGGCTGGTAGTCCTATGACTCTTGCTATTATGTTGTCAGTGACTGCTATTCGCCTTCCTCTTACTGTGGAGTATTATTCCTGTAGGTTCTGTAAAAATTCTTTCGCTACAGTTTCATTAGACTCATTCAGGCGGTTGAGATAGGTCAACCATCCTGCTCTCTTCAGGATTCTTCGGGCTGCAGCCGAAACAGTTAATGTTTGCAGTTCTCAACGGACTGACCTTCCCCCCATAGCTTCACTGCAAATTCTCAAAGGAACAACAGTTGTTTGTTGAAATGTAGAGAAGTTGGTGGCGTATTCCTCATTCAAATTCAGATGCAACGACGTATGCAATGAACAGAAACTCATGCAGAAGAAAACAAAAATGGCAAATGATCATACCGTTGAGCCGTGCTGTGCTCGAGTACAAAATCTTCTCGAATGATGGACTGACACGTGCTCTGGGGAATGATGAGGTTACCTCCCCCCCCGCAATGTGATAGGTTGTCCCAGCCTTCAAATAAAGGAGCAGCGTCTGCTCTGCCGCGAGGCCTTTATGGAACAGCTTATGAAAATACGCCATGTCTGAAAAAACAGCCTATTACTGAAATTGAGGTAGAAAGTTAGATCACTTTTAATACGTAAGCAACTGCGGTGAGTTGATGGAAGTTCGGGGATAAGCCATTTTCCATAAATAGCGAGTCTTATGCGGTCACTGTCACTAGCTCCGTAATGATTGGCGATAATAGATAATCACGCGCTATATGGTTGGGTAATTAACTTAATTATCACGTTATAAGAAACACGAGGATATAATCTCCTTACCCATTGGTGTAAAAGTTACGACTTCAATGCCATTAACAGAGCTCCGCTGCCGACAGGTGTCCATAACCTTGGCAGAGTTGTTTATTTCACCCTGGGAACCATAGTCCTTTGTGTATGCGAGGAGGTGTTATATAATGTCAAACTATAGGCCACTATGCAGGCTTGGTAACCCGTTAGTCATAATGCCATTCACGAGGAAGGAGCGAATAGTGGGCAGGGCGGCTTGTGGTGAGACCTCCTGTTCCAAGGGTTATTTATTTTGATATTCCTTTTGGACCATTTCCTAGGTGTGGTGGCCCTAGTGGGAATTCCACTTCGCTTCCATCCTGATGATCATGGTAGGCTAGCTCGTAATGAGACTCCCTATCCTGTAATTCGACAATTTAAAAAAAAAAACCTGCTTTGCTTGCTTCTTTTTCTTTCTTTTAATAGAGAGCCTTTCCTATTTATACACAAAGGGTGGTTCAACACTCCTTAAGAGTAGGAATGGTGGAAGAAGTCTTAATATCCCAATAGGAAGGTATAGACCCTTTGATCTTATTGCCGAATGATAATCAAAGTGGGTAAGAAAAGGATCAACATGATAGAGATAACCAATCAAAACAGAGTTAGTAGAACAATGGCAACAAAAGATGATAACTAAGCATATATTTTCCCTGCGTCCTTTCGCTAATTCAGGGCAGTTACTTATAACGATAGTGATTTATTATTTATTGATTTCTGTATACTGTGTTTTCGTTTGCATCACATAAGTGGATAGATGTATTCCAAAATACTCGAAAGAACATTCGTACTAAGCATCCTTAAGAAGGAACAAGCTGTTCTAAATCATATGAGTAGTGCTTTTTTTCAAGGAAGGGCACAACAACAATTGTTTGTTTGGGGAAATGAACAGTGGGAATCAACGGTGTTGTTCCTTTTTTTTTGAAAGGGAACAACAAAATCAAACAAGTGACGTTCCTTTGGAAAAAAGATCGGAAGAAATAAAACAATGATGTTCCTTTCGGAGACAGCAAAAACACACAAGTGTTGTTCTTTTTGAAAAAGGAACAGCAAAAATCACAAGTGTTGTTCCTTTTGGAAAAGGAACAGCAAAAATACTCAAGTGTTGTTCCTTTTGGAAAAGGAACAACAAAAATCAAAAGTGTTGTTCCTTTTGGAAAAGGAACAACAAAAATAAAAAATGTTGTTCCTTTTGCAAAAGGAATAGCAAAAATCACAAGTGTTTTTCCTTTTGGAAAAGGAACAACAAAAATCACAAGTGTTGTTCTTTTTGGAAAAGGGACAGCAAAAATCACAAGTGTTGTTCCTTTTGGAAAAGGAACAGCAAGAATCAAAAGTGTTGTTCCTTTTGGAAAAGGAACCACAAAAATCACAAGTGTTGTTCATTTTAGAAAAGGAACAGCAAAAATCAAAAGTGTTGTTCCTTTCGGAAAAAGAATAACAAAAATCACAAGTGCTGTTCCTTTTAGAAAAGGAATAGCAAAAATCACAAGTGTTGTTCCTTTTAGAAAAGGAACAACAAAAATCAAAAGTGTTGTTCCTTTTGGAAAAGGAACAACAAAAATCACAAGTGTTGTTCCTTTTGGAAAAGGAACAGCAAAATCAAAACATGTTGTAAAAATATGTACCAAAAATAATTCAAGTAGTTATATACAAATTGTAAAGAAAAGTAAACTTCTTAGTGAGTTATAGGTGGAGGAGACTTGTCTTCCTCCCGTAAGATCTCCATATCTGAATCTTGGCGTAGTTGTTAGTAGAAGGACTCCCGAGTAAGTGGTTTGCGATAAAGACAGACTTGATGGCCGTTTTCCATAAAGGTATACCCAGAACCATCAATAGTAATCAGTGCGAGGGTACCATTGTCATATACTTTCCGAATTTCATATGGTCCCAGCCAACGAGTCTGGAGTTTCCTGGGGAAGTTTTGAAATCTAGAGTCATATAAAAGAGCCCAGTCTCCTTCATGGAAGACTCTATTTTTGATGAGAGCATCATGCCATTTAGCTCTCTGTTGCTGTATCAGGATAGTGTGTTAAAATGCAGAGAGCCTAATTTCATCCAGCTCATTAATCTGTTGCAATCGATTAGTTTGTGCCTCGGTTAAGTCTAACCCAACTTCTTGTGCTGTTCGTAATGTCTGGATTTCAAATTCTATAGGAAAGATGGGTTGCTTTCTGAACATTAGCTGGTAAGGTGAGTGGCCAGTGGTGCTTCTCCATGTTGTTCTATAAGCCGACAGTGCTTCTAGTAGTCTGGCAGCCCAATCACGTCTATGTGATGCAACTATTTTTGTTAGAATCGTTTCTATTATCTTGTTGTTGCCTTCTACTTGCCCATTTGCCTGTGGGTGATATGGGGTGGTCATTTTATGCTGAACATGATAATTGTTGAGTGTTTCCGCTATTCTGTTCCCAGCAAACTGTGGCCCTCCATCTGTGATTATCTCTCTAGGGAGGCCATAGCGCACAAATAGATGGAGCAGGAACCATATAACAGATTCTTCTGTAGCTCTGGGCAAGGCTTCTGCTTCAACCCACTTGGTGACATATTCTGTTGCCACTAAAATGTATGTTTTCTGGTTTGATGGGGGGTTGATTGGTCCCAAGAAATCAAGGGCCCATCACTCAAATGGTTCGATGACTAACTGTGGTTTCAAAGGCATCTCATCCGAGTGACTAGGGCGTCCTGCTCTCTGGAAACTATCACATGCTTGGACAAATTTCTTTGCATCTTTAAAAATTGTGGGCTAATAATACCCTGTATGTAATACTTTATGTGCAGTCCTGCGATCAGCAAAATGTCCACCACATGGTTGGTCATGGCATGCTTTCAATATATAAAAAATTTCATCTTGTCGAACGCATCTCCTGATTTGCATGTCTTCCTCTGTGTGAAACAAATAGTCCCCAATCCAGGAAAATCTGGTACTTCGTTGGACAATCTGTTTCCGTTCATTAAGGGTTAGATGCTTTGGTAACTTACCTACTGCTAGGTAATTGGCGACATCAGCATACCAGGGTGTTTGAACAGAAATAGCAAAGAGATGCTCATCCGGAAACTGATCTTCAACTGTTGCTGCATCGACTGGCTTTGGCATTCTTGAGAAGAAACTAGCTACCGGGTTTTCTTTGTCGGGTCGATCCTTGATTGTAATGTCAAACTCCTGCAATAAAATCAGCCATCTGGTTATTCTGCCATTTGTGACAGGCTTATTTGCTAAATATTTTATAGCAGAATGATCTGTGTACAAGATAACGAGATATCCAGTGATGTAATGTCTGAATTTATTGATAGCATGTATAACAGCTAGAAATTCCTTTTCAGTGACAGTATAATTTAATTCAGCAGGGGATAGATTTTTGCTAATGTAATAAATTGCATATGGTTTTCTATCCTCCTCCTGGCTAAGGACCACTCCAATGGCTGTGTCTAAGGCATTAGATGATATATGGTCATTGAAAGCACGTTCACATTTTTCTGTCCAAAGGAAATCAATATTACCAGTTAGTGCATACAATGGTGCAGCAATACGTGAATAATGTTCAATAAATCTTATGTAATAACCAGAGAATCCAAGAAAGTTATGTACCTCTGTTTGAGTAGTAGGAGTAGGAATGAGCAAAAGTATTTGGATTTTGGCTGGGTCTACCTGAATGCCGGCTGCTGAAATATAGTGTCCTAAAATAAGTCCTTCTGTCATCATCATGTAGCATTTTTCATGGCTTAAACAAAGCCTGGTAGCTATGCAACGTTGTAGGACTTTTTCTAGTGTTTCCAATGCTAGATCAAACTCCTCTCCGTATGGAGTAAAGTCATCCATATATACTTCCAGTCCTTCATTTATTAGATCTGCAAATATGCTAAGGATGGCCCTTTGGAATGTGGCAGGGGCATTACATAAACCAAAAGGTAAAACTCGGTAGGCGAATGTTCCCCAAGGACAAGTAAAAGTAGTTTTGTCGTGATCTTCCAGGGCAATCTGTATTTGATTATACCCACTGAAGCCGTCGAGAAAAGAAAAGAATTTCTTCCCTGCCAAAGTGTCCAATACTTGATCGATGAATGGGAGAGGGAAGTGATCTTTCTGCGTTGCCTTATTTAGTTCTCTGTAGTCCATTCGGATTCTCCACTTCCCATTCTTTTTCGGTACCACCACAAGCGGGGAGACCCATTTACTATCAGGGATAGGGTAGATGAAGTTAACATCTAAAAAATTTTGGAGCTCAGCTTTTACTACTTCTTTTAGATGAGGATTTAGTCTTCTCTGAGGCTGTCTAACAGGTTTTGCATCATTTTCTATGTAGATGTGGTGTGTACACAATTGAGGATCAATTCCTTTTATATCAGGGTAATCCCATGCAAATGTGTCTTTATATTTTGTTAAAATATGGATGAGTTTTGTTTCTTGTTCCGGTGTAAGGTCGGTGTTAATGTTTAAGGTCTTCCCAGGTTCGATTTCCACAATTTTACTATGTGAAACTGATGTGACAGGGATTGTGTGGTCATGGACATCTTTCAAAGGTTCCTCCTCTACTTCGTTATCAAATGCTGCTTTTATCATATGACACTGGGTACGAGATGTGAGTTCAGTTTGACTAATAAAGTTGTTGATGGCATTATCTTCTGTTTTATCTTTGAACTCTAGCGCTTCTTGTATAGTTAATGGAGATTTGATGTTGTCAGTAAGATATGATATAGGGTGCCTATTAGTTTTAACTATTGTGATGCTTGGCTGCGCTGGGGGATATAGTACTAAATTCTTGATATTCGCCCCCTTAGTTATGATCATGTTCCCTTGCCGACAGCCGATATAGGCATCCGCGGTAGCGAGCCAAGGTCTTCCTAAGATCAATGGATGTCCATATAGTCGGGTTTTAGTATTTATTATCAGGAAATCAGTTGGGCATTCCCAAGAATCAACCGAGACCATGACATCATGCAGTATGCCTTCCGGCCTAACCACAGATCGATTAGCCAATTCTAGCAAAGTTGAAGTGGGTTTTGCAGATGTAATACCTAACTTTTGGCAAGTGGCAGTTGTCAATATATTGATTGCAGCTCCAAGATCAACTAAGGCATTAGTTAAGGTTTGGCCATAAATTTGAACAGTTACTATTGGGTTCCTGGGTCTTCATACTTAATAGGTGTTTCCTTTCCTGATAATAGGTCAGATAAAGTACCGACTACTTGAACTCTTGGATTATCTATTACATTCCTTATCGGTCTTTTTATGCACAATTCATTAATAGTTTTAGCATATATCGGGATGCCTTGAATGGCTTGAAGGAATGAAATTTTTATGTACAAATTTTGTAATTCTCCCAAAATGTCGAAATTAGCTTGTTGTATAGGTCGAGGTATGACTAAACGTTCTGGGAATGGGGGAGAGGATGTAGTTGCTTGATTCTGAGTCTGTTGTTCATTTACATCCTCTTCTTGTGACATATGTTCTCTAGGTAACTGATCTTCAATCTGAACTGTTTTATTTCCCTTCGTTTGAATAATACGCCCAGATCTTAGCTGCAGATCATTGCACTCCCTCAAATCGTGTCCTTCTTCTGGTGTTTCTAAAATTTGGAGTGCTTGGACCGGTCTTGTTATTTGGATTGGGATTGGGTTGGGCTGGGAGTTGGGGTCTCAGATTAGATTGGGGGTTTTGCTGTAAAGCTGGCAGTGTAGGTTGAGGGAAAGGAATATTTTCCTACTGGCTGCTGTGTTGGTCTCTGCCAGTTAGTCTGCCAGACTAAACCTTGTGAAGTGGGGGGAGTCCATTGTGGTGGGTATGGGTTGTTTTGCTAGTATGGTGGGGGGTAAGGAGGATTCGACCAACCAGATTGGCTTGTCTAATTTAGCCACGGGGTTGCAGAAGGGTACAACTGTGATGACCAGTTTGGAAATGGGGGTTGAAACTGACTTTGCAATGTATTATACTGTTGAGTATGGTACTGCGGATACTGAAAAGAAGAGGCTGGGTCTGAAAACATACCAGTTTGTCGCGGCTGCCATTGACGACACTGGTTGAGTAGATACACTGCCTTTGGTTCTTCTTCTGCTTCCTTATATACCACTTTCAGTCCAGGTAATGAGGGACAACTTTCTATAGAGTGATCCCTTGTACAAATGGCGCATGTCTGAACTGTATCTAGTGGGCATTCCTTATGGCTATGCTTCTTCTTGCATCTGGGGCAAAAGATTGCCAAATTCTGTTCTGCCTCCATTTGTTTCTGCTTAGCCTGCAAAACATCCAGTTGTGTAGTCAGTGTTCCTAGTATATCAGTGTTAAAATTTTCAAATAATTTCCAATTTCCACACGTGTTACTCCTTCTGATGAAATTTTATTTTCTCGTGCAAATCGATCATGTTCTGCTGGTTTGATTCGTGTACTGCCTCTCAAACTCCTGATACATAGATCAATTATATCAACAAAAATTTCCTGATAAATATCCCCTTTCTCCATAATGTTTAATGTTTCAATTCCATTGTTATTTCATGCCCCTTATTAATGCTGTTTTCAACACGTTATCAAGCAAAGGCGGCGATACATAAGGGGATCTTTGCAGATTATACTAGAAACTTTCCACATATTCTTCTAGTGTTTCATTTGGTCTAGCTATCATCTGAAATATTTCATCTTTTAATTCTCTAGACCTATAGTAATCTTGATATTTCTTTAGAAAAGATTCTTTCATTTGTCCCCAGTTATTTATAACTCCACCACCTAATCCCATAAACCATCTTAAAGTTTCCCCTTTCAGAGTGGAGGGGAAAAATTTTAGTTTCTGGGGGTCAGTGGTGTAATCATATCCCCTGCATAGTACATCAAATTCGAATAAGAATGCATCGGGGTCCTCTGATGTAAGTCCGTGAAATGTAGGAATGTGTTGAAGGGAAATTGCTTTCATAGGAGCATTCTCTACGGAATCCACTATGGGGTATTGTAATGTAGAAGTTTGGGTGTTTGGTGGATTTTGAGCCATTGGGTCGAATATATGCCAATAACCTTCTGGAATATCTAAGAGGGTATTCCTAGGTTGAGGAGGAATGTTTTCAACAGGAACAGTTTTAATAGCACTTCCTCTATCTGGGATTTCTGTCTGAGGGAATAGGGTGTCTTCAATAATAATTTTTACCGCGCTTCCCTTGTCTGGGCTATTCAATGGCTGAGTTATCCTAGGAGGATATCTTGGCTCCCCAGTTTCCTCTGTTTCCCCTTCTCCTTCACAAAGATTACTGAGATTCCCTTCTTGCAGTCGTTCCGGAATAGAATTTTCAATTTCTTGAAAGTCCTGTTCGTCAATCTGACTATGCACCTCAGCAAAGGCTTTAGATGGTGAGCCTGAGGCCTGAAGGGAACTAGTAGGCCATTTGGAAGTAACTTTGCTGGGTCCTATTGAAGGCTGAGATTCAGCTTTCTTATAGATTTCATCTATGAATGTTGATCGACCAAGGGTCACTGGTCCCTTAGCTTTTTCTGGCTTTGGTAACGGTTTGGGATTTTTCTCCAGCTTTTTCTGCTTAGTCATGCACTCAATTTAACTACTAAGTTTTAAGCAGATAGCAGCAAATCTGCAGGAAAGCGGGCAAAGGAGCAGGGATTTTACATGCTCCACACGTAGGTTCTTACCTTCCATTTTCAAAACCCAATTCTTCCCTAGCAGGTTCGTACACTACTCTGAAAAGGACAAATGGCTACACTATTTCCCCGGCAACGGCGCCAAAATGTAGAGCTATAAAAAGGGTCTCTTTCACCTCTATTTACCTCACATTAATATGTCAATCCGGGAATGTATATTTATTTCAAAGAGTATCTTAGTCTGAGGCTTAGCACTTGCCAGAGTAATGCTTGTAGTATAGCTATTTAAAAGCTACGAAAGTAAATTAATGCGAGTCTACAATTTAACTACTTCAAAAGACCAAATCAACCAATTATTGCATCAGCCGAAGGTTTGGTAGCAATAACCCGTCCTTTCCATAACTGATGAGAATAGATCAGAGGTCTGGGAGTCGAATAGAAGATGCTGGGCTCGCTACAACCTGAGACCATTCTTAATGAATAGAAATGAAACAGCAAGTAAAGGAAATAGTAATGAAATAGAACAGTACATCAGCCAAGGGCTCGGTAACAATAACACATCCCTTTCATAGCTGATGGGAGAAGATCAGAGGTCTGGGAGCCAAATAACAGATGCTGGGGCTCACTACAGCCTGAGACTTTCCTTAAGAAACAACAAATTAGCAATCTGGAAATGGAACAACAATTGGAAATGGAACAACAAATAAATGGAACAACAATTCAGAAATGGAACAGCAGTTGAAATAAGCAGTAACCAAGTTCCTCAAGCTGTAATTCTATTTAATCTATCCAACCAAAACATCAATCCTTCGGTCTTAAAATATGTACACATACAATGGAACAACACTACCAATCAAAACCTTAGAAACACAACATACTCAATCTGCTTTCGTTATTGATCTAAATAAATGCATACGATTGCATCTCAAGATGAAGAACAGTAACATTCAATAATCATATGAAAATAGACCTTTCAAGGTAACTTGTTATAATGCTAAACACAATTGTAATGAATTCTATAATGGAGTGACAGTGTCCTATAGAGATTAATCAATACTTAAAGGATTGATAAAATGACACAGCTTCAATATAAAGTTCAGGAACACGAGATGAGTTAAACATAACAGAGCATGTAATGTAATATTCTTAAAACAAAGCAGATTACCAAATTACGTCTATGAACAAACCACACAGAAACCACGTGTAATGGTACAAGAGAAAGTGTCCTCTAGGGCCGGGCCCTTAGCCTCCAGGGGTACACCGCTTAAGATAGATCTAGGCTCAAAGATAAAAGAGTGAAAAAGTCTGTATTAAGGCATGGAATAAAATTACAGGAACTCAAGTCTTCAACAGAACATAAAGATCATAGTTCTGATCTTCCTTAAAATAAATTACATAAATAACCTCCCTTGTAGCCAACAGTGCTATCCCTTTTATAAGGAAGATGGCGGAGATATCTAGATACAAAAAATAGATAAAATAACGATCCCTCAGGATCTAAGATCTTGAGGGATTCGTAGAATCATTAATACTGCGTCACTTCTTTCCTTTTCTGCTCCGTGCTGGTATCTTCGTGTCCTTTCCTGGGTTAATTCGTTTTGATCTAGTTTGCTTCCGGTCTCCTGTCAAAGGGACAGCAATTGGCTCATCCTTGTTTTTACCTTTAGAATGGCCACCTTCCGTTTTTCCTCCCTCCTGCACATAGAAATGACGATTGTCAGTGTTTCTCATTAACCTCTCGTGTTTCGTTACAAATCCTTATCATTATCCAAATTTCCCATACAAAAGGCTTTTGAGTTTTAATAAAAAGATACCAAAATAACCATCGAAACATACCTTCCTTGATACTCCGTAGGAAGCGGGCTTCATTCTTGAACTTCCTAGGTGGCTCCTATGTAGCCATATCACAGAGTATGAAAAATAGGATCAATTAGTGTGTGGCTTAAGGGCATTAGCAATGTACCTTGACTGGTCACGTAATGTAGTCACACCTCAATTTTGGGCAAGATGATATGGGGAGTAATCCATCGAATTTAAGAAAAAAAGGATTACGATCCAACATTATGAAATAAAAGGCACTGGTGTATTTTCAATGAACCTCTAACCATCCTTCTTGTGCAATCATTGGAAATACACTAGCCTATGTTAATTCATTATGGGAAAGTAATTATGAAGACAACAAACTTGTCACATTTCGTATTCTCAGATGTATGGTTGATGACGCATCTAGATGTTTTTGGGTGTAATATGTTTCGAGTATAGTTCCTTTGCCCAATATTATGGCAGGATTCTCTTCACATGGTGCACAACCTATGGTCTTTGATAATACAATAACAACTCCAGCTTCAAACAACAGTGCAAGACTAGGTTATATGATGACTAACTGATGAAGGCATACAAGTGCTCAACTGAGGATACATGTGATGTTGGAGCCCTTAGATTCCTTCTCTAACAAGAGGTGTTGTTTATGTAGGTCATGACGCAGCCCTTGGTATTCCATCTCTAACTAGAGATTTTGTTTATGATGATCAAGTGGCCACGTGAATCTATAGATGGTGCTCATGGATATAGAACAGGCGTTCAACATTCTGAGATGTATTACTCTATCTACATCCACTTACTGTTACAATAGTAATAAGTGTATCATACTTTGGCAGTAATATCCATGCAAGCCTCGTAATCATTTATCCCACTTCACCATTGAGTCCAATGGTATCAAGTTCCACATTTGTTGCTACAAGATTTTCTTCAAGATTAAATGAGCATAACTTACAACTTCTGGTGGGAATTGGCTAGGAAATAATAGTAGGAGGCCATTTTGGTTTCAAATCACTATAAATGCTAAAATCTAAATCTATTAATCTGTCTTTGTTGCTGGAAAATCTTAAAAATAACAAGAAAAACAAATTGGAATTTATGTTAGATTTTAAGCTTCTGTGGTTGTTTTTTGTAGTGTCATGATCCAGATAATCCACAGTTTTGTGTTCATTCTGTCGATGTTTCAAACCCCAAAGGGGGTCCATCATCAGGACTGAATTAGATAGAAAATGAATGAAAGTTCTTTGAGAGAAGAGTCTTTCGACCTGAATATAAATAAACCTAGATCCCTAATTTTTATAAAGAAGCCGACACTTATATATGATTATCCGGATCGTGACACTGCAAAATTGGAATTTTATGATATTTCTAAATATGATATAGTTGCCGCAGTAATTAAATAGAAGATAAGGCATTTACTAATAAGGATATACATTATGAATAATTGGTTTCTGTGTTTGTGATCTTATAGAAAAATTTTGTCAACGAATATTATCCTGCTTTGAAGTGGAAGTGAATATTTCAACACTTGTATTGTACCTCTCCTTCTTAAGCAGGACTTTCTAGATAGGATGCCATGCGATTGTCTTCCAAAACCTTTGCTCTGGTATTTTATGTGAGTGCTTTTGCAAGGACTGGAGAATGGTTTAATTCATTCATCACTGGTTGAAAGAGAAGTATGAATTGTCCTTATAATTACAAGTCTTTGAGCTTGTAAGATATGCCAGCTTGAATTCTTGCTAAGGAAAAAGGTTTCCATAGTAATATTGACATTTTTCAACATTTTTCCAGAAAATGGCATTAGGTTGGAGTCTTCCTTTTGGACCAGCACCAATAAATGGTATATCCATTTTAGTGCTTTTGAAGCCTTTTAGATTTAGTTGGCCTCATGTTGGAATTATAAACCAAAGATAGACACTATCCATTAAAAATTGAAAAGGAAGCAATTGATGAAACCAACTAAACCATCACCAGAATATAGCTCAGATCTTTAGGGGAGTAGTAAACTCTTATTCTCCAAGGGTTATATGATATGTTGGGATACTTGGGTCCTACAAGGCATATACATATTATTGTTTTTAGGATTGCTCATTTTGGAACCTTGGGTATTTATCTCTTTTACATTGAGATTGAATAATGTTAAATATGTGATTTTACCATTGAAATCACTTCATTAACTCACTCCTTGTTTTAGGGGAGTAGTTAGTAATTGTTGGTTGTCAGTTAGGATTTCTTGTATAAACTTTTAGATGTGAACAATTCCGACCGAGATTAGAATAGAACTCGTTTGGTTCTTGCAATCTGGTGAATGTGTAACCCTTATATCTTCTTGATATAAATGAGTCAGATGCATAACAAAGGTTAAGGACATTTTCTCAATCTGTGAACACTGATACAGTACCTTTGATCACTATCTTGGCTTGGTTTTCACCAGGTGAGTAGAGTACCAACATAATACCATCGTGTCAAACACATATTCTAATAGGAATTCCATGCAATAGAATTTCTTAATGGAAAGAGGGCTTGGCACCATGGTTTGATTTTCCACCAAGAAAAAGCAAGATGAACTGTCTAATTGTTTAACCTACAAATTTTAAATGAACCCTTGTTCTAGCCCAAAATGGTAAAATATGTTTCAATTTATTCTCAATTTCTTGAATCTCAAAAACAAGTGTAGGTTCGAATAATGAAAATATATTATATGTTTCCATCTCATAGTAACACCCTAAGAGACAATAATATCAACAAAAGGTATATTTTCATATATTCAAGAAATCTTCCACAAGAGAATGAACAAATAATTGGATTACCTGACAGGGAAAAAGGAGAAATATGTACCGTGTTTGAGCGTTTTGAGGAGAGAAAGAGACGAAAGGTAGACTTTCTCAGATGAATCGAACATAAGGCCATCCGTAGTAGGATGTCCCATGCCCCCTGCTCCTGAAAATATCATTTGCAATCTCTCCATTGTTTCTTCTGCTTCTTCTTATGCTGTTGAAATGAACTTGCTGCCAAAAGCCCAAAACCTCTCTCTACGCAAATTATACGGAAATGAAAGAAGGGACCTATTGAAGCCTCGAAAATCGTCACTTATAAGATTGGGTGAAAACCACCCAGTATCAACCTTCGTTGGCATCTCCTTTTCTGTTTGGTGTAGTGGCTCCAACTGAGGGTAATGGGACTAGTTTACCAATATAAATTATGATAGTGCTGATGGGGTTATATATGATAGTTTGGTGGAATGTTTAAGCTAAAAGTAATCTATTATAAACTAATAATCAGATACATATATCCTAATTTAAACACTATCTATCTATGACTATACTCGGGAACAAAATTGAGACATGCGATCAACAATAATGTCCTAAAGTAATTGGTAACAAAGATCATTCAACTGCAATAGGTAGTCAAATCATTTTAACAATAATTGTTTCGGATAAATAATTAGCTGAAATGATTGTAAAATATATATCAGATAAGAAATTATTCATATATTCAGCATAAAGTTTAGATCATCACCATACAAAAGTGCAATAATGGTAACCAAGCCTTAAACTTTCATACATAAGCAATTTGAAGAAAAAATTACTTCTTAATACATAAACACAACAAAATCATGAGATACAAGTACCATTTGTAATAAGTTCCACTCATGTGTTTCAGCAATATCAACCTACTTCCAATCAATCCAACGCCATCTAAGAGTACAAAAGTGCAATTTCAGTATAAGATGCCAGATAAGATAAAAATAAATCTTGTTCCATTCATTTCACCAAAACTTCCTCCAAGGGACAAAAGTGCATGTTTTTGAGATTGTTTTTGATAAAATTTCTAGACCCCTCTCTAAATGCATGAGAGCGGTTTAAATACTAAACTATAAATCCTAATAATAGATTATTACAAAAATAGTTGAGGAGGTTCAAACGACCTTTCTCAAATTGTGCAAAACAAAACAAAAATAGAAATTAAGATATGGTTACTAACTCCTTTGTGTTTGATCTTTATGATTGCAGATGTTCGTCATGAGTTTGAGTTGTGTCGGTCGACTGATCACTTATTTCAACTACCCAGTGAACACGACATCAATCAGTTCTGGCACCATCTTTTGCATGGAAGAGGTTAGGCATCGTAGGGTCATCCACTGGCTGTAAGGTTTAACTAAATATTGTCAGTATGCTTCCCAGTTTAACTTGTTCGTTTGCCTAATTACTTCCTGTTTTTCTCCTATTGCCTACCTCCACTATTGTTTGACATTCAAAAGAAAACCTAGTACAGACTCTACCACTAGGTTTGCATTGTGTAGATTTTTGTTGATGTTTTCAATAACATAGTTCGTTGCAAATGCTGCAACTATTGTTGCCTTTTCTTCTTGTCTAATTCGAGAATATCAGTCTGTAAATAAAAGTTATTTGTGCGGCTCCTCTAGTATAGGAAAATTAGACTTCCTCCCATCCTCTGAATTCTTCCAGGTGATGAAGTTGGAAACACTTTTCAAGACTTCATCATATTCGAGTATCATGTCAATGACTTGACTCATTCACTTGTCACTAGTCTCGCAATAAGGACTCAACTGTGACACCATCTTACAAAGAATTTATTTTTGATCCATTAGCTACAAGTTTAGGTTGAGCGCTTCAATTATAAACTGATTAATATTTGGGCTGTCCTTATACTTATCTATTAATGCTTGTATTTTCACTTACTTTTTTGGTAAACTGGCTTGATGTTTTATTTGCATCTACTTGAATTCTTGCTGGAGCTTGGCTATTTGCAATTCCTCTTGTTGGTTAGATTTTTCTTGCTCTAACTATTGTTCCAACAACAAAATTTTATTTTCCTTTTCTTTGAGAAACATTTGTACTTCTATTTCTATGTCAATAGTCATTGTAGTGTAGGCTCCTGTGAACTGAGATAGTCTCTTAAGGTTTTAAGATGGGTCAATGGGTGAGTCTTTCCAGACAATATCAATTGGTTCATTATCAGGAGTAGTAGCAGTTGTAGCATCCAACTTTCTATTTTTTCTCTGCCTTTTGGCAAAATCTTTGTGGGTTGGGCTATAGAACACATCTAAAGGAGGAATCTCCTCAATTCTCAAAACAATTTAAGAGGTAGGAGTGGCAGGAATGTGCTCTACCTCTTGACTAGTTACAGTTTTCTCTACTATAATTTTTTGAGTTGTTTTGGGTTGTGGAGTTTATGGCTCAGGTGCTTGCTTCTCTGTATGGAGATTTGTATTAAAATGCTCCCATTCTTTCTCTAAATCAATCACTCAGGGTTTCATTCATTGGGTGAAGGTGGAATGAATTTAAGCATGTTTTCTAGCTGAGGTGTACTCAGATGTATTTTCTGTAGATTGGGTTGTATTCTTTTCTAACTCCTTGCTTTTGCTTCCCCCATTCTATGACTGTTGATCTGATTTCTCTGACTCCTTGGTAGACTTCTCTTGGGACTTACTTGGGAATCATGTTTATAATTTTCTCTAGAAATTCCTTCAAGGCTTACGCTATGAGTTGGTTGCCTTATTGGTTCAATCAATAATTGGTCCAATGGGACTTTTAACAATCTCCTTTCTCTGTATTGGTGAAAGACTTCAAGATCTTCTTGGTCAGAAAGTAGTGATGACATGTGCTTCACTTCTGTGAATGTCTCTTTCTATAGGAAGATGTCATCAAATTCATCTTCCTCATGACTTAATGCCTTCAAGTTTACCATGGTAGTGAAGTCTTTGGTAGTGGCATTTGGGACATACTCGTGACTTGGGAATTTAGGTAATTCTAGAGATTTCATGATCTCTGCTTCTTTGAATGCATGGCCTAGATCATGCAGTGTAAATGCTTCACACTGTAATAGAAATGTAAGCCAAATATTCATTTTTACTTCCTTTAATACTTTTCTTATCCCACCCTCACTAGTTGTTTGATAGGCTATCTCTCTAGCCATCAATTTGTGTGGAACATAGTATGGGGGGACATGAGGTAAGGTGATGCTCCCAAAAAACCTGATATATGTGAATGTTTCCTCCCCAAACCATTTGACCACTGGGAGGATATCTACCTCAGCTTCCTTAGAAAATCTAGGGGCATCTCGGTTGTAAACCTGTTTGTAGATAGGCAGCATGACCCGATGAAAAATTTTGTAAAAATGTGGGTGAAACTTAGACTCCCACATGTCCTTATGATATATATGAATGGGAAGTGGATCTTTCACAGTCCAATTCCATCCCATGATATGAATTTTTGAACCAAAACAAATCACATCCATCACATAGGCACTCATAAAAAATGGAGGGTAAACCCTCGTTGAGACACTCCTTTTCCTCCTATAATCAATTATTGCCTTTTCTAAATTATCAGATAAAATTTGGGCCCAATTCATTATGGTTGCATTTACGACTACATCTATTAATGGTAGCCATTCTGCAGAAAATTTAGTGCTATCGAGCTTGCCAAACATTCTACATAGCATGGCTACTGCAAAACTATGGGGAGGAGAAATAGATATAGTAGAGTACATACCATTTTTTTCCTTTTTGATCTATCCCTCATTATTTGGCCAGGTCCAGGTGACATCTACTGGGTCCTCATTCTCTGTGGCAAACCTCTCAAGGAATAGTTTGTTGTAGATGGCTTTTGGTTATGGCAGGTGGTACATAAGCCGTAGGTTGTTTGGTGAAAAAGATACCATAACCTCTTGGCTTATATTCTTTAATTCTTTGTTTGAGATATTGGCCTGATCAATAATCCACTTGACCATATCTATGTAAGGGATTATCTTTGGGCATGCAACTACGTGATGCAAAAATGAGCATGTCATCTCAAAAATGGTGGCATTTGAGGAACTACGACCATTACCTGTAACCTTTATTTCCAGAGGTGTTGGTTGCTCTTCATATAATAAATCATACATGGTTTCCCATGTAGAGTTCCCTCCTTCTCTGTTGCATGTAGTATCTTTGAATAAAGGAGTCATTTTGAATCTCTCAGATGCAAGTGCATTTCCCTTCTTTGCCATCACTCCCAAAGAATCCTTCTATGGATTTTCCATGAAAATGGAGAAAAACAATAGCTATCGGATATATAGAGATAAGAATGAATGTAACCTAGGATAGTACAGATAACTTGAAAAGGTGATAAGAAAGGGGTTTTATTTGAACCAAAGTGAGAAGATATCGTATCATCTTGGATAGATTTTCACACACAAATGCCATTAAATTTTGTTAAATGCCCACTAATGGTTTGTTATCTCTTAGATTTAATGCTCATTAATGTCTGCATCATAAGTTAGGAAGAAAGATTCTAGGGTGATGAGCCTTTAAATTGCGAAATGGTGATTTTGTGATTTGTGAAGCAATCTCACAGATCACATTATCGCGTTATGTATGTATGCTTTCCTTATTGCTTCTGTGATATGTGAGATGCGGGCCACTTACTACTGTTTCCAGGACATAACCCATTTGTCAAGTTTTCTTGTGTAAATTGCTTTTTATTAAGCAGTGAACCTAAATACTTGTCTGTGACATATCCAAGAGTGGTTCTAGGTTTCAAACACATTTCGCAATGTTGACGGATGGTAAGTTTACGGTGTTCCTCTAAATGTTTGAAATTCGATGCAGTAAGAGAAATGCTTTTATCGCAATTTCGCATCTCGCACATTTTTAAGGTAACTCATTAAGGTGCACCTTCTAAGAATAGCGATATGCGATGCAAGCTTTAGTTTTAATAAAATTCCTTAGGACTTAGTTTATATAAGAAATGTACTAGTTTTAAAGTATTAAAGCGTGAAGTCCTTATTTGATCGCTTTTCACTAGATTTAGTGGATTAGCAAGGCTTTTCAATCACACTTGAACATTTAATAGTTTTTTGAAAAGGTGTTTGATTGATATCTTGTTTTCTTCCAAAAATTAAATAAAGAAAATGCCTAAATGCTAATCTCATTTTTGGAAAGATTTTTTAAAGGGTCCCCATTCATTAATGTAATATTGACTAGTACTATTAACAAATGGGGGGTTGTTGAATAACACAACAATTGGCAATTCACTTGGAAGAACCAATTATCTCTAAGAGTTTTTTTTTAATTTCTAAAAACTTCCAAAATAAAGATGATTTAGAAAATAAAATTTACATGAAATATAAGATAAGTCATACTTCTCTTTGAACATTTAAACAACATCCACTTAACTATCATCCTTTTGATTAGTCTCTCCTCATAACAAAGTTATTTTGTCTACATCAGTCATTACTTGGTTTTAAAGACAAAAATAGGGAGGTTCCTCTCAGATCAGTTTTTGGTATACTAAGTTGTCACATGTAAAGCCTCTGCTGCCAGCAAGAGTTCATAGCCACGATAGGGTTACATTTTAACCAACAATGATTCAGTATCCCACCAAGGTCAGAATATAAATTTTAAAGATAAGCTCGGATTGTAAACTTATTTCCATTTATTTCATAAATAATTCTTTTTTCTTCAAAATTTCATCTCTTATCCCTTAAAGGAAAATGTGTTGGTTTGGTGACCAAAATTAACAATGCCATTAACATGATTATAACTTTAACTGAACAAGTTGGCTCTTAATGAGACTCCTTATCTTTTGATTAATACAATCTCAAGCCATTACCCTGTTTTGATATGAAGTATTGGTAATGTCAACTAGTTACAACATTATGATCATGGTAAGATGACTCTTAATGAGACCTCTTATCCTTTAACTTTTAAGTATATTTATAATTACACTCTAAAAAGTGTAAAATAAGTTGATGGGGAGAATCATTGTTCGCTAAGATATTCTAGATGACAATTGTGGAGATTTTAAAGATGCTTTTCTGTCGAGAGACTCTGTTTTGTTATTGATACTTTTCTTGACTGATGTAGAGGAAAGGTTCCTTTCTAAACTTAATTTTTATCAAAGATCAAATAATTTTGGTAGAGAACAAGCAATTTGAGAGAAATATGACTTAACCCTATGTTTTATGTGTGAAATTTATTTTCATAATAATCTTTACTTTTTTTTTTTTGTAAGTCAGAAGATAATATTATATAACAAAATATAGTACAAAAAATCTGCCGTGGCAGATCAAGAGCAGGGAAGAACATTCAACCATAACTAAATTCCTGTTCAGAGAGTTCAGAAAGAGAAAATTGCCTGAAGCACACCACGTAGGGTAGCTTGAGCTGAGCTTATTCCTATAATCCGAGACTGCTGAGACATTACAATTCATGACAGTGACAAAGATTGACCTAGGCCGAAACATAGATAAGGTCGGAGAGAACAGAAGAAAAGAAACTACTCTAGATAAACTTTCCCATTTGACTGATGGTGTCCAAACCCATCTGCCTCATGTGAGTGTTCATCCTCTCTTGCATGGCCGCCATCGAATCATTCTCCTGCATTTCAGTAGTGGTTGGCTGCGGGGTTCCAGGACAAGGGTTGGTAGTGTCTTTCAGAAGCCTTATGAGAAGAGTAAGCTTACGGTTGACTGTTAGAATGTCTTCCTGCATAGTTTTGATGCGGCTATCCAACGCTTTGTTGTAGTCAATAACTTTTGCCATCTGAGCCTCCGTGAGGTTCACTTCAGTCATGACATGCTGCCTCTCCTTTTCTATCGACTCCAGAGCTTTGGCTATGAGCGTCTTGGTACGCTAGCTCTCCACCTTAGTTCTTACAAACTGTGTGGCCCTTTTTGAAGGGGTCCCCGGATCCTTCAACCAGTCCACCTCCGCAGTAATTTCCTCCTCCGTTCACCCTTCTTCCTCCTGCTTGACCTTGGCTTCCAACTCCGTAATCTTGCGCTTGTACTTAGCTGCTGCACGAGTTTCATAACCTTTCTGCGCCTCAAGGAGGTTCAGATTAGCCGCAGCACATCGGCTACCAGCCGTGTCCATAACTGTATCTCTGTGCTCTTTCTAGCTAATGCTAATATCGATCACAGATGCGTTCTCTGCACTATTAAGAGAGGCTGTGGAAAACACGGGATAGAGACTCCTTGCTTTATATATTTTTCGTTTGTGAACCTGCCTGAGAATAGCCTTAGTCCCGTCGTGGGTGGGGGTACAGATGCAATAAATAAGAATGAGGTTCACACAAGAAAGGTCGTTGCAGGTTGAAACAGATAGGAAGTGGCTACTCATGATCCGATTCGCCTTATGCCAAGTGTGTTGTACGGTAGATCGGTTGCTGTGGTTGCTGGATGTATCGGACATTCCCTGTTTGCCTGCATATCGGTTACTCATGTGCTGAGCCTCGATCCACCCTGCCTCTTTAGGAGTTTGCATAAATGTTAATGATGTCTTTCCATACGGATTCCTTTGAAGTGTCCTGATTTTGATATTGCTGATGCAGTAAGTTCTCTGGCTTGATCTGTAATGATCGATCGTCTTGCTGGCCTGCCGCCACCGAGATATCCACCGCCCGAGTCGTCCTGTCATTCCATTACTGTGGTGATGATTACTGCTGATACCGGTAACATCAACATTCCGGTACCGGAACGTGGAGCCGTCACTCGCTAGGATGAATCGGCTTGGTTTGAGTCCTTCTCTGCCAGTTGTGCACATGTTACCTTGAGGATTGGGCAAACTACCTCCTGCCAACAGCTGTTCGTAATTAGGTGTGGGTTGTCAGCACCATGGTTTTCCAAGAAGTCAGCCAAACCATTCGCTTTCCTTCTTACTGATTGGAAAACTATGCCTCTCATTTCTACTAACATCTCCGCTATACCTTCAGTAGCCTTTGCCAGCCTCCAATGTTTGGTTACCTTACTGGTTTGTGTTCCTCCTTGAAGGCGCTTGGCCGCCGAGATGGCCAAGGAAGAGTCCCCCTCCACTATGATATTTCCTTGTCTGATGGTTCTGAGAATCTTTAAACCTTGCTCAAGCGCAACAAACTCTGCTTCATTGTTTGTGCATTCTCCCAGCGCCCTGCAATAAATATGGATTATGTCTCCATTGTGATTCCGAATGGTGCCTCCAATTCCTGCTATACCTGGGTTGCCCCTCGATGCTCCGTCAAAGTTCAATTTGAGGCAGCCCTCTGGTGGCCGATGCCAGCTGTGAAGTTGCGAAGAGGGATGAGCTCTGTTTCCCCCCGAAGGTGGATTGCTGGAAGCATCCAATTGAAATCTCTTTAATATGCATAAGTCCTGTCTCGTGGGTTTTTCATTTGAATCTGCTTTGCATTTTGCCTGTATTAGCTGTCTGATATTAATAGTTATGGACTCTTTTGCAAATTCTATGTTTATGACTTCTTCCGTGAAAACTCTTCGATTCCTCTCTTTCCATATTGTCCAAGTTATGAATCCCGGGGCGCATTTCCATATACTATCCACTCTACACATTCTAGAAAAGTTCCTCCTCCAGTCAATGATGGTTTCCTAAATGGAGTCCCTGTTCCGATCAGAAGCTTCCAGGATTGCTTCCATCCAGAGCCAAAGCTGGGAAGCCCAATCACAGGAGTAAAAAAGGTGATTCATAGTTTCCTCCTCCTTCAGGCACATAGGGCATCTAGAGGGTCCCCGAAACCCTTTTTTCAAAAGGTTTTCCCAAGTTAGAGTTTTCTTTTGCATAAGAAGCCAAAGAAAGGTTCTGATTTTCGGCCATTGAAGACTGTCCCAAACTTTGTCAGTCCAGGGCATGATATCAGGCTGTTCTTCTCTTGCTATGATGCTCCTTGCTTGTTTTAGGGAGAACTCCCCGTTGCTTTTCGATCCCCATCTGCGCTTGTCATTTTCAGCGGCTATTCGAATTTTTCTCTTGAGGATTTGTTGATTTAAAACTTGGACAGAATCTTGTATATCTTCGTTGTGTGCGGGGTTGAAAACTATCCATTCCCTCCACTCCAGGTCTTCACTGGTTGGGTTCCAGTAATGGTTGACTCTGAAATGGCCCTCATTTTGTGTGTGTTGCTTCAATGGTTGGAGAAGAGGGGTGTCTAATTTCGGGGACTGCTACCAAGCATCCTCCCAGAAGAGTGCTTGAGTTCCATTTCTTATCTCCCAGAAGCTATAATCCTGGACAATACTTCTGTTGGCCTGGGCATGATTCCTTATGGGAGATCCGTTGGGGGTTTCCTGCATTCTAATAAGATCTAGATTGGAACTATTAGGCCTGTACTTTTCCTTCCATAGAGTGACCCAAGGAAGGGTCATGTCCGAGATCCACTTCCACCAAATTTTGGCTCCGCAGACTCTGTTAACCACTAAGGGATCAACCAGGTTCAGGCCTCCCCTGTTCTTAGGTCTACACAGTTTCTTCCATGCAACCAACGACCATTTTCTCTTTTCAGTGTTTCCGCTCCATAAGAAGGAGCGCTGGATGTTCCTTATTTGATCTAGAATTCCTTTCGGAGCGGGTAAAATCGAAAGCATGTACTGAGGGATGGCTTGCAAGACCGCTTTTGTAAGAATTAATCTGCCTGCAAAATTCAGAGCCCTGTTAGTCCAATGTTTGCATTTTCTTTCCATACTGGCGAGGACTTTCTCCCAATGAACCTTTTGCCATGGTTTAAGGGTCAAGGGGGCTCCTAGATATCTTGAAGGTAAGGAGCCAATTTTAAACCCCAGCAGCCTAGAAAGATGAGATTGGATAGCCTGATGCGTGTTGAAGAAGAAAATGGTAGATTTAGAGAAATTTATCTCCATTCCTGAAGCTTTGCTAAAGAGTTGAAGAATGTCTCTATAAGCCAAAGCTTCTTTAATAGTGGGGGTGCCATGTAACATGGTATCATCCACAAACTGTTGATGCGTGGTAGCAGGACATGATCTGATAGGCTGCAGACCTTTAATTTGACCTTCTGCTTTTCTCTTTGCAATTAATCTGCCTAGGCCCTCCATTAGAATGATAAACAAAAAAGGGGATATAGGGTCCCCCTGTCTGATGCCTATGGAAGGGCTGAAGGGAACAAAGGGGGCTCCATTCACCAGGATAGAGTATCTAGGAGATTTAATAAGCGCTAAAACCCATTTGATCCATTGTTTACTGAAACCAAAAGCCTCTAAAACTGCTTCCAGGTATGACCAACTTACCTTGTCATAAGCTTTGGACAGATCTAACTGCATGAGCATTCCAGCTTCTTTCCGCGAGTGAAGAGAGTGAATCATCTCCTGGGCTAGCAAAATGTTGTCTAGAATCTGTCTTCCTTCCACGTAGCCTGACTGTTCTTGCGAGATGATGCCCGGGAGGATCACCTTTAGCCTGTTGGCAATGACTTTTGAAATTGTCTTGTAGATGACATTGCAGAGGGCTATAGGTCTGAATTTTTCCGGAGTATTAGCCTCCTCTACTTTGGGAACAAGGGCAATGAAGGTAGAGTTTAGAGATTTTAGGATTGTTTTGGAATGTCTTGAGTCTTCCACAATCTCCCAAATGTCTTGCTTTACAATGTTCCAGCAGGCTTTATAGAAGTTGATGGTAAACCCATCCGGCCCAGGAGCTTTGTCGCTAGGCATACTCCTGGCTGCTTCCTCGGCCTCTTCCATAGTGATGGTTCTTCTGAGGGCCCAGTTCTGCTCCTCTGTGATTGATTTGGGTATGGCATTAGTTATTTCTTTAATGGCTGCCTCTCTGTTGATCCCTGGTTCTTGCGCTATGCGGCCAAAGTGGTCCGATAGTAAGGCTGATATCTCGTTGTGATTCCTGAGGAGTTCACCCTCACTATTTTTCAGTTCTAGGATTTTATTGGAACTTCTATAATCCATAGCTGATCTGTGGAAAAATTTGGTGTTTTGCTCACCTTCCTTCATCCAAAGAATTCGTGATTTCTGCTTCCATAGAGATTCTTCCTGCTTACATCTGTTGTGCCATTGTTGAGTGAGCTCTTTTTCTTGTGCACAGGTTTCCTCATCTCTGCAACCTGCCGCCCCGTCCTTGTGAATTTGTTCCAGCTTTTGTTCAATGTTTGCTTTCTCCTGAAATATATTTCCAAAAACTGTTTTGTTCCAGTCCTTTAATCTCAATTTGATGTTTTTTAGTTTCTTTTGCAGATTAAACATCTTGGATCCTTCTTCATCTAAAGGTTCTGACCACCACTTTTCCACCATAGTGAGGAAGTTGGGGTGTTCTATCCAAAACTTTTCGAACCTGAAGGGTTTGTTCCTGGGGGTTCCTGGAATCTCAACCATTAGAGAGATTGGCCAGTGGTCCAATCCTCCGCTTGGGAGTATGTTCGACTCTACGACCGTTCCATCTAATATTAAGCTCTTCGATACTAAGAAACGATCCAATCTTGAAGATATCAATCTTTCGCCCCCCTTCGGTTGTTCCAGGTGAACTTACCATGTTTGGGGTAAACATCCACTAATCTAGCATTAGCAATGAAATCTAAGAAGACCTCCCCATCCCTGTTTATCTTCCGGAGGCCTCCTTTTTTCTCCAGGAGGGAGGTGATCATGTTGAAATCCCCTCCCAAAATGAACTTAGCATCAGGGTGTCTTTCAATGAAGTTGGTTAAAGATGCTAGGAAAATTATCTTGTCTTCTAATTTCTGAGGACTATATACATTAATGCATAGGAAGGATGAAGAATTACCTGTAGGTTGCACTTCCATGGCTAAGTAGTTCTTGCTTGCTTCAGCTGTGAGGACCTGGTATCTCCTTGTGTCCCAGAAGGTTGCTAAGCCTCCTTCTCGCCCTTTTCTTTCTATCTCTAAGACTTCAAAATTTCTTCCTAGCTTGATTCGTAGCTTTTCTATTAGAGCTCTGTTGCACTTGGTTTCTTGAAGAAACAACATATCCGGGTTGTTTTTTTCCATCTGCCTCTTTAACAGCCTTTTTTTAGCTTGGTTGTTCATCCCTCTTGCATTCCAAGATATAATCTTCATATTTAACTAATTTGTGGGAAGGACGGATACTCACTCAACTGCTTTATCTTACCTGCGTTGATCAACATCTCTCCAAGCTCCTGCAGGTTTTCTCCACTTGATTTGCGGCCTCTGCGGCATTTGTGCCTCGATCCAGAGGTTTTGTCTAGTAATGCTTTATGGTGTGGGATACCTCCTTTGATGATGCCTAGCTTGTTCTTCTGTTTCTCTATTACTTCCTTCTGCCGTGCTATGAAGAGGTCCTTGACCTTCCTGATCTCTTCCTCCGGTACTGCTTCAATCCCTTTGGCTCTCCATATTTCTGCGAGCGTTGATAGGTCCATGCCTTCCATGGATAAGGTATCCTCTAGCTTCAGATCCTCACTCCCCGCTTCACTGGTTAACATCTCTGTTTCTTCGTCCGTTTATGATGTTCTGTCCTACATGTGGATTTCACCATTGAAGGCTTCTGCCTCAGTGCCTTCCCCTAGAGCTTTTTCCTGTACTCCTTGCCCTACCTCCCCATTAGGAGAGTTCTTTTTTTCCTCCGAGTCGGTCTCCAGGTTTAGGAACTCGAAGGGGTTACTGATGAAGTTTTTTCCTGTGTCTCCTTTGGTATTCCTTCTTCTATTGGCCCGCTTCCTGTTCTTTGGTTTGATAAAGTTGTTCTTGTCTTTGTTGTTCTGGGTCTTGTCTCCTTCTACCTCCTTTCTGTTCAAAGGACAGTCCCTTACCAGATGTCCATGCTCATGGCATTTCCGACATCTGAAAGGTATTTGTTCATAATATAAAGCCTGAAAATATTCCTCATCCCTGTACTCCAGCCACACACCTTCATGAAGTGCTCCGGAAACATCCAGCTCGACACAGATTCTTGCATATGAAGTATATCTTTTCTGCAGGGTTGCCTCCGAAGCTTTGACAAACGTTCCTAGCTTATCCCCTATTTGCTTTAAGGCATTCAAACCCCAGTAATCTATCGGGAGAGAGAAGAGTCTAATCCAAACCGGAACTTGAGTGAAGGATTCCTTTTCCGAGATGAAGTTCGGCTTCCAAGGTCTCATATATAAGCCTGCTGAAGCTAGGAAATAAGGGCCACATTTGAATATGATGTCTTTATCTTCTAGACTAGTGAAGACAACAGTGAAGAAACCTCTGGCCCCCAGATGTAACTGCACATCTCCTTTCGGCTTCCACTGCTGTCTTATCCATTGGCATAGAGTCCTCTCAGTTGGCCAGATTCCCATAAATTTACATATGATGGCATGTTCAGCCATATGCTCCCTATAGGTCTAGATTTCAGGGTCAGAGATTGTCACCCATAGGCTGTCTGTTTTCTTTGGCTTACATGCACTGTTGTTCACCGGTGTTCTGTTGGGGTGCGCGCTCGACTCCCCCTCCTTCTCCGGTTGGTCCTTGCTTTTGTCTTTTTGCTCTTTGTCTGCTTGCGGTTCAGCGTCCTCATTTTCTGAGGGCTGCGACTTTGCAGTAGTTTTGTCTTGATTGCCGCCCTTGTTCTGCATCTCTGTATTCCTGACTTCTGTAGATTTTACTGTCTTGTCAGACATCATTGGTGTTTTATCCTTTTTGTTTCTACTATTCAGCATCGAGCTGTTTAGTCCCTCTATTCTGACTCCTTCTTTCATGTTCTGATGTTGTTTCTGCAGGATGACCTGCTTAAAAGTTGGGGTCCCACTGGACCCCTCTGCTCCCATCCAGTCCGACAGCAGTTGCCCCTTTCGAAACAGTGCTGCCAGTCTAAATTTGTGGAGAACCAGGCCTGTCACAGAAGATGAAAAGAAGGAACCCTAGCTGTGCAGACCACCCGCCATTCCCAGTCTTTTTATAATAATCTTTACTTATACAAGTGAAAAGTAAAAATTAAAAAGATACTATTATTTGTAAAGCCCAAAGTAAATGTTCTTCAACTTGTATTATTCTTTCCAAAAGAATAAAATAAAGGGAATAATATGCAGTGAATAGAACATATCATCTTCTATGGAAAATATTTCTTTAAGATATGCCCATTAACAGGTATAGCTTCTCTCTCGCCTAATAAATCCTAGAATAAAAAAGTTGATGGGCTTATTTGTTCCACAATCTGAAACGGGTGAAGCCACATTTTTTTGAACTTGGTATGCTTACCTTTTTCCTCATGGACTTTATCCCATTTCAATACTAGGTCTCCAAGTTGAAATGATTTCGAACTTACATAATTTGAATCAAAGGAAGCTTTGACTAGTTGTTGATGGTGTGCATGTGATATTCTGGAGTTTTTGCTTTCCTCTTGAAGCTTAACGATTTGTAACTATCTAACCTGCACAGAAGAGGAAGGAGTTTCTTCAATGAATTGAACTAGGGCTAAATAGGGAATAGCTACATGTGTAGGTAAGACAGATTCTTTCCCAGAGGCCAAATTAAAAGGAAAAGTGCTAATGGAGGCCTTCTGAGTTATTTGATATGCCCATAGAGAAAATATTAAAGACTTATGCCAGTTCTTCTGATTGTGGTTGATATTTCATTTACTGATCCTTATGAGATTTTTTTTTGTAGATTCAGCCAACCCATTTCCTTGTGGATAATATTTAGCAAATTATTTGAGATTGAAACCTCTTTTAAGAGAAAATTCTATCATAGCATTGCCTGAAAAATAGGATGCATTATCAAACATCATGGCAGATGGTAGACCAAATCTGGTAATGATAAATTGATCGATGAATTCAATTATGTTTTCATAATTGGCTACCTTGAATAGAGTTGCTTCCACCCACTTTGTGAAGTAATCAGTTGTTCTAAGAATATATCTATGCTACTTAGAAGAAAGAAGAACGATCTCACCTATTATGTCCAATCACCATTGCTCAAATGGTTGTTCAATATTGATTAGATGTAATGGTAATGCAGGTTTTCTCTGTCTCCTAGTAGCTGTCTGACAAACTTTACATCTCCTTACATAACTATGTGCATCCTTGAATTGTGTTGGCCAGTAAAGCATGCATTATTTTATGCATAGTGGTATCTCCTCTAAAATGCCCACCAGCTGGTCCATCGTGGAGTTCCTGCAACACCTTTTCTGCCTTAGATTTTTCAAGACATCTAAGTAAAACATAATCATAATTTATTCTAAAGAGCACATCATCGATGATTGCATATTGTCTAGCTTTTAGCCTCAAGGCCCTTCTCTTCTTATAATTTAAGTTCGTTGGGACATATTCATTTCATAAGTAAAATATGATATCAGCATAACTTGACTCAGTGTCATTAAGGCTTACCCCATAGACTTGTACATCATCACCTGAGTCTTGTAGTGTTGATAAATCAGATGCTCCTACTAACATCCTGCAAAAACCTTAACCTTTTACAATTTTTGCTTGTCTGATTTCAATGTCATATTCCTACAAGGTTGTCACCCAATTTGCTCTCTTATCCCCTACAACCCTTTGTATCAATATATTTCTCACTGCTAAGAACAACACTATTACTTTGGTGCAGGTTTTGAGGAGAAAAGGTCTGAAGTCTTTTATTGATTTGAAAACAACAAAAGCTTGTTGTTCAACATTTGAATAATTCAATTCAACCACCTGCAAATTGGAGCTAAAGAAAGAGATCGGGGCTTCACCTTTTTCTTCATTGACTTATGTCAATATGGCTGCATGCGATTTCTTGGAAGCAAAAGTATTTATAATGAAAAGATTTGAAAAATTCGGAGTCGCTATAGTGGGAGCATAAATGATTGCTTGTTTAATCAAATCAAAAGCTTCATGTTCTGTGTGTCCCCATTTAAAAAGAGAATTTTTCTTTATCATATATTCAAGAGGTAAAACAATCTGTGAGAAGTTAGGGACAAATTTTTTAACAAAATTAATCTGACCTAGGAAAGATTGCATTGATTTTTTGTTATGAGGTGAAGGAATTTCAAAGATTTCTCTTATTCTATCAGGGTCAATGTGAATCCCTACTTTGGATACAATGAACCCAAGGAGCTTTCCTTCACTTATAGCGAAGAAATATTTCTTAGGATTAAGAGAAATTCTATACCTTTGACAACACTCAAAGATTTGTTTTAAATATCTCAGAGGATTACTGCACTTTTTTTAGTATATAATTATATCATCTAAGTAGATTACTACTGATTTTTTTACTAAAACTTTGAAGGCTATGTCCATGGCTCTTTGGAAAGTATCTAACATTGATTAGTCAAAATGGAATCTTCTGATAAGCATAAGTGCCCCAATTTATTCTGAATGTAGTTTTTAGTTGGTCATCTGGATGTACTAGGGTCTGATTATAGCCTGAGAATCCATCTAGGAAAGACATTAGTTCTGAGCCTGCAACTGATTGCAATATCTATTCTATAGGAGGCAATGGAAATTTATCCTTTTGACATGCTCTGTTTAGATTACGGAAGTCTATGCATATCCGAATATCACCACTCTTCTTTCTAAATAGGACAAGATTGGAGACCCACCTGGAATGTCTGATAGGAAATATAATATTGGCTTTCAGCAGTTTGCTTAATTCAAATTTAATCTAATTTTCTAAATTAGGATGGATTTTTCTTAATTTTTGTTGTACAGGTTTTTCATCAAACATCATGGGGATAGTATGTTGAATAATAGAAGTGTCATATGTTTTAAGATCTTCGTAGTTCCATGTGAAGACATTCTTATATTTTTTCAACAAATGTATAAAGGTTGATTTCTCATCTGACATAAGTCTGAGGCATAGATTAATATTTTGAGGTTTCAGGTCAGTTCCAAGATTAATCAATTCAGACTTCAGAGTTAAACTCTGAAGTTTTCAATTTATGGGTCATTTTCATCTTTCCTCAAGGTCATATAAATCTTCAAACTTAACCACACACTTTCGTATAACATTATTGGTTGTTTCTTTCTGAAGTTGGTTGTCATGTTGGTCTTCATCAACTATTTGGTCATCATAGGAGCCTCTAGATGTCAAAAAGCTTATGATATCCATATCACCATTAAAGACTCTTGAGTTGGTGATGTTGTCAGGAATAGAAGGCCTAAAAATCAATTTAATAGAAAAGCGATGAGGACTATAATCTCCTGGTGGAATAATCTTGGAAGCCACATTAGCTAAGAGATCGGTGCTTGTGTTTTAGAGTCTTGGAATAGGGGAAATATTAAACATTGTAAAGTGGGAAGTCAGGTCTTGGACTAATGACTGATAGTGTTGAAATGTCCTGAAAAATAGTGTATATTGTTTCTTACCTGCTTTATCACAATTTTTTAATCTCCAAACACTTGGAGATGTTTGATATTAAGGCCAATGGCCTTATAAAAACCTTAACTGATGCTTCATATTCCACAGGGTTATTTGTGCAATCAAATTCAAGTTGGCATGCTAACATAGTCTTTTTCCCTTCTGGGCTAACTAATATGCATCCTGCTCCTGCTCCATCTTTGGATTTGGATCCATCAAAAAATATTTTCCGAAATAAAGAGCTAACTACAGGTTTATCTACAAGCTTTACACACTTAGAAGTATCTATTTGGGAAAAAAATTCAACTTAAGATACTACAGAGTTTTCCAAAAAAGGTGAAGTATAAGCATTAAAATTTCCTAGAAATGATTCTACTGAGTATTTTTTGATGATATTGTTGCTATATGTTGCTGGTTCATTTTATCCTTCGAGCTCTGTGACTATGTAATTTTGATGTTTTTTGTAATCAAACCTTATTTGATTTGGCTTGCCATTATAGGGAAGCCACATATGAGACCATTTAGTCGCAAAATATCCATGAAGCTTTTTTGACCAGTATCTACTAAGGATTAAGCCATAGAAGTCAGGATTATTAGCTACAAGAATGTCAATGACTTGACAGACTTTGGGATTTGATGAAAGTTTGATGGTTACTTGATTAATTTCCCTAACAAATTTGACTTGAGACCGATCTAGTTTCACAATGCCTACATAATATTTTTTAGGCTCAACATTCAACTTTGCACAAACTGTTCTAGGTAAAATGTTAGATGAAGATCCTAAATAACCTAAACAGCTCTGTAAATTCTTATTAAAAATTTCAAAATTAATGAGGAATGGAGGAGCATGAGATTTAGATCTTCCTCTAATTAGAGCAATGTCAGTTTGATCAATTTTGTTTAAAGTGGTGCTAGGGGGTTTTCCCGTTTCTTGGGCATCTTGTGAGATCAGAGCATCATGAAGAGGTGAAGTAGGTACTGCTTTGAGCACTTTAGGGAATAGCTTGTGCTAATGTTTTAATTTTCTAAGTTCATTAAAGGTGATGGTTTCCCTAGTATTTTTCATATCATCAACAATATTATATTCCATTTCATAAGATACCATTAGGGTTTTAGTTGAAGATGAAGAGTTCAACTGAGGAGGAGTATTTTGAGTGGATTTTGGTGAAGATTTCTTAACTTTTGTTTTGTCTTTGGGAGGTGGCATTGAAGCCTTCTTCTTTGGATTTGTTTGTGGCAAATCAACAGGGTTTTTACTTCGTGTGGCAATAGGAAGCGCTTCTTGTGTTTCTTCATTTGGAAGTATAAAATCCCACATTCCTTGTAACTCTACTACTTCTTCATCATCTGTTTTCTCTTCATTTGTTGAAATTTCATCTTCCTCTCCATCTGATTCAACATTTGATATAGCATTTGGAGGTTTAGGATCAACAAGGGAATTCCTTTTAAATGGTCTAAAAGATTTCTTATAGGAAGTCTCTACTACCTATTTTTTAATATCAACCATTTTGATAGACATGGTTATGAGGACTTTTTGCAGAACATCAAGATCAAATGGGTCTTTTGGTGGGTTCTTCTTGGATTCATCCCTAAAAGTCACTTTTTTGCATTTTAGTTCTTCTAATTCATTTTTCTTATCTAGAGCTAGAATACATTTTTCTATAACTATTTCCTCCATATTTTCTGCCAAAGTTGGTATGGTAGCTCTATCGATGAAAATAATTGTGTTTGAAGGGAAAGAAGAAATATACGACTAATTTTGGACATCATTACTGGGTTTAGATATTGCTAATATCTTATTCAGTAATTTATTGAAGCGAGAGTTGAAGTATTTTATTTGTTCTTTACGTTCAACTTTCAAATTGGAGGGATCATTGATTAGGGTAGCTATAGATCTATCATCTCCAAATTTAGTTAAGAACTGCTCTTGAAAAGCATCCCAACTATTAATATAACCTAATGGTAATGATAAGTACCATGATCCTACTAATCCTTGCAAAGTATATAGAAATAATATTACAATTGCATCTTCTTCTACTACTGTGTTCAAGTTAATGAGCAACATAAAATTGTTTATTTGTTCCTCGGCCAATAAGCCACTATCAGGATTGAACTTTGGTAACCATTTCTCTGGATGGGATGGAAATGAATGTAAAGGTGAAGCCCTCCTAACAACTCCTCAATTTGTCCATGGCCTTTGAGGAGGTTGAGCAATTGTTGGTATTGTAGGAGAGGAAGATGTGGTAGTGATTGAAGGTGATTAGGTAGAGGAAGATGTGGTAGTGGTTGAAGGTGATTAGGCAGAGGAAGATGGAGTTCCATTAGCTGTGTGAATCACAATATGGTGTGGTGAGGTGGATGATTCTGTTGACGAAATAACCTCACTTTCAGATTCATATGGTGTCTTCTTAGCTTTCTTATGGCTTGGTAGAGGGAATTCGAATGGTGGGATTCCAAGATTTTCTCTCTATGCTCTAGTTAATTTTTGAGATGGGGTAAACTTAGAGGTAACAATATCTTGGGATAACTCAAATTCCTCTTGAGATATCGAAATCCATTGTAATTTATGAATCAGATATTAGACTTCAAGGGCTTCGGTAGAAGAAGAATGATCTGGGTTCTTTGGGATTTCAGCAGTGGGCTTTGTTGTTGTTTTTACAACTTCTTGCTTAGGATTTAGAGATTTGTAATGTGATCGAGAAGTTGGAGGTGATGGTGAGGGATTTTTACCTTTGGAATGGCTTGTTAATTTGGATTTACTTACCGTTCATAGTCAGGCCCTCCTTCTAGTGCCAAAAATTTTGAAGCCTCGAAAATCGTTGCTTATAACATTAGGGGAAAACCACCCGATCTAGACCTTGGTTGCATCTCCTTTTCCATTTGGTGTAGTGTCTCTGACTGGGGGTAATGGGATTAGTTTCCCAATATAAATTATGATAGTGATGATGGGGTGATATATGATAGTTTGGCCGAATGTTTAAGCTAAAATTAATCTAATCTAAACTAATTATCATATGCATATATCCTAATTTAAACACTATCTAGCTATGACTATACCCGGGAATAAAATTGAAACATGTGATCTACAACAATGTCCTAAAGCAATCTGTAATAAATATCATTCAACTGCAATAGGAAGTGAAATCATTTTAACAATAATCATTTCAGATAAATAGTTAGCCGAAATGATTGTGAAAGATATACCGCATAAGAAATTATTCATATATTCAGCATAAAATTTAGGTCATCACCATACAAAAGTGAAATAATGGTAACCAATCTTTAAACTTTCATACATAAACAATTTCAAGAAATAATTATTGCTTAATACATAAACAAAACAAAATCACGAGATAAAATTACCATTTGTAATAAGTTCTGCTCATGTGTTTCAACAATATCGACCTACTTCTAATCAATCCAACACCGTCTAAGAGTAAAAAAGAGCAATTTTAGTAGAAGATGCCAGATAAGATAAAAATAAATCTTGTTCCATTCTTTTCACTATAACTTCCTCAAAGGGACAAAAGTGCATGTTTTGAAGATTGTTTCTGATAAAATTTATGGACCCCTCTCTAAATGCATGAGAGGGGTTTGAATACTAAACTATAAATCCTAATAATAGATTATTACAAAAGTAGCTGAGGAGGTTTAAACGACCTTCCTCAAATTGTGGAAAAAAAAAACAAAAATAGAAAGTAAGATATGGTGACTAACTCCTTTGCATTTGATCTTTAAGATCAAAGATGTCCTTCATGAGTTTGAGCTATGTTGGTCGACTGATCAAAGATTTGAACTGCCTAGTGAACACGACATCGGTCAGTGCTGGCACCATTTTCTATGTGGAAGAGGTTAGGCATCGCAAGGTCATCCACTGGATGTAAGGTTTAACTAAATATTGCGAATATGCTTCCCAGTTTAACCTGGAAATTTTCCTAATTACTTCCTCTTTTTCTCCTGTTACCTGCCTCCACTGTTGTTCAAGCTATTTGAAAGTTGGAAGAACACCTGGTATAGACTCTACCACTAGGTTTGTACTATGTAGATTTTCGTTGATGTTTTCAATAGCACAGTTTGCTACTACTGCTGCGACCGCTATTGCCTTTTCTTCTTGCATAATTTGAGAATCTGAGTCTGCAAATAAAATTTCTTTGTGTGAATCCTCGGTATAGGAAAATCGACCTTCCTTCCATCCTCTGAATTCTGCCAGGTGATGAAGTCAAAAAATCTTTTCAAGGCATCCTCATATTCAAGTCTCGTGTCAACAAATTGACTCGTTAACTTGTCACTAGTCTCGCAATAAGGACTCAACTGTGAGACCTTCTGGCATAAAATTTCTTTTTGATGCATTAGCTAGGAGTTTAAGCTGATCTCTTCAGTTATAAATTGATCAATATTTGGGTTGTCGCTATACTTATCTGTTAATGCTTATATATGTGCTTCCTTTTCTGCTAAATTGGCTTGATCTTTTATTTGCATCTGCTCAAATTCTTGTTGGAGGTTAGCTATTTGAAATTCCACTTGTTGGTTAGATTTTTCTTGCTCTAACTGTTGTTCAAACAAAATATTTTTAATTTTCTCAGAGAAACATGTGTACTTCTATTTCTTTGTCAATAGTCATTGTAGTGTAGGCTCCTGCAAACTGAGACAGTCTAGTAAGGTTGTTAGATGGGTCGATGGTTGAGTCTTTCCAGACAATATCCATTGGTTCATTATCAGGAGTAGTAGCAACTATAGCATCCAACTTCCTCTCTTTTCTCTCCCTTTTGACAACTTTGTGAGTTTGGCTATAGAACAAATCTAATGGAGGAATCTCCTCAATTCTCAAGTTAATTTCAGAGGTAAGGGTGGCAGGAATGTGCTCTACCTCTTGAGTACTTATATTTTTCTCTACTGTAATTTCTTGATTTGTTTTGTGTTGCGGAGTTTGTGGCTCGGGTGCTTCTTTCTCTATATGGAGCTTTGTATTAAAATTCTCCCATTCTTTCCCTAAATCAATCACCGAGGGTTTTGTTGACTGGGTGGAGGTGGAATAAATTTCAGCATGTTTTCTAGCAGGATTGCTCAACTATCTTTCCTGTAGATTGGGTTGTATCCTTTTCTGACTTCTTGCTTTTCCTTCCCCCATTCTGTGACTATTGCTCTGATTTCTCTGACTCCTTCGTAGACTTATCTTCAGAATTTTCTTTGGAACTTCCTTCTAGGCTTACGCTGGGAGTTGGTTCCCTTATTGGTTCAATATTAATTGGTCCAATGGGACTTTTAACAATATCCCTTCTCTATATTGATGAAAGGCTTCAAGCTCTTCTTGGTCAAAAAGTAGTAATGACATGTGCTTCACTTCTATAAATTTCTCTTTCTATAGGAAGATGTCATCAAATTCATCTTCCTCATAACTAAATACCTTCACTTTTACCATGGTAGTGAAGTCTTTGGCAGTGCCATTCAGGTCATACTAGCGACCTAGGAATTTAGGTAATTTCAGATATTGCATGATCTCTACTTCTTTGAAGGCATGGCCCAAATCACGCAATGGAAATTCTCCACACTAACAAAAACGTAGGCCAAATGGCCTTCTTCGCTTCATTTAATCCTTTACTTAGCCCACCCTCATTAGCTATTTAATAGGCTATCTTTCTAGCCATCAATTTGTGTGGAACATAGTATGGGAGGACATGAGGTCAAGTGATGCTACCAAAAACCCCGATATATGTGAATGTTTCCTCCCCAAACCATCTAGCCACTAGGAGGAGATCTACCTCAACTTCCTTAGAAAACTAGGGGTGTCTTGATTGTAAACTTGTTTGTATATAGGCAGCATGACCCATGAAATGTTTTGTAAAAATGCGAGTGAAACTGAGACTCGCACATGTCCTTATGATATATATGAATGGGAAGTGGATCTTTCACAGTCCACTTCCATCCCATGATAGGAAATTTTGAACCAAAACAAATTGCATCCATCACATAGGAACTCATAAAAAATGAAGGGTAAACCCTCGTTGAGGCACTCATTTTCCTCCTATAATTGTTTATTTCCTTTGCTAAATTATCAGACAAAATTTGGGCCCAATTAATTATGGTTGCATCTACGACTGCATCTATTAATGGAAACCATTCTGGGGAAAATTTAGTGATATCGACCTTTCCAAACATTCTACATAGCATGGCTGCTGCAGAAATATGGGCAGGAGAAATAGATGGAGTAGAGTACATACCTGCTTTGTCATTTTTGATCTTGCCCTCATTATTCGACAAGTTCTAGGTGACATTTGATGGGTCCTCATTCTCTTAGGCAAACTTCTCAAGGAACTATTTGTTATAGATGGCTCGTGGCTTTGGTAGGTGGTACATAAGTCATAGGTTGTCTGACAAAAAAAGATCCCATAACCTCTTGGCTTCTATTCTTAAAGTCTTTGTCTAAGATATTGGCCTGATCAATAATCCACTTGACCATAGCTATGTAAGTTATTATCTTTGGGCGCGTGGCTATGCGGTGTAGAAATGAGCATGCCATCTCAAAAATGGTGGCATCTGAGGAAGTACGACTGTCGGCTGAGACCTTTCTTTCCATAGGTCTTGGTTGCTCTTCTTCTAATAAATCATACATGGTTTCCCACATAGAGGTCCCTCCTTCTCTGCTGCATGTAGTATCTAATGAATAAAGGACTCATTTCTGATTTCTTAAACACAACTACCTTGCCCATTTTTTCCATCGCTCCTCAAGGCGCCTTCTGTGGATTTTCCCTAAAAATGGAGAAAAACAATAGCTATCAAATATACAGAGATAAGAATGAATGTAAGATGGGATAATACAAATAACTTGAAAAGGTGATAAGAAAGTAGTTTTATTTGAACGCAAGTGAGAAGATATCATATCACTTTGGATGGCTTTTCACACATAAATGCCATTAACTTTTACTAAATGCCCAATAATGGTTCGTTATCTCTTAGATTTAATGCTAATTAATGTCTACATCATAAGTTGGGAAGAAACATTTGAGGGCGATGAGCCTTTAAATTGTGAAAATGGCGATTTTGCGATTTGCAAAGCAATCTCGCAAGTCACATTATCACGTTATGTATGTATGCTTTCCTTATTGTTTTTGCGATATGCGAGATGTGGGACACTTACTATTGTTTCTAGGACATAACCCATTTGTCAGGTTTTCTTGTGTAAAGCACCTTTTATTAAGTAGCAAACCTAAATACTTGTTTGTGACGTATCTGGGAGTGGGTCCAGGTTTCAATTGCATTTCGCAATATCAACAAATGGTAATTTTACGGTGTTCCTTTTAATGTCTGAAATGCGATGTGATAAGGGAAATGTTGTTATCACAATTTCACATCTCACACATTTTTAAGGTAACTCATTAATGTGCACCTTCTAAGAATAGCGATATGCGATGCAGGCTTTAGTTTTAATAAAATGCGTTAGGACTTAGTTTATATAAGAGACGTACTAGTTTCAAAGTATTAAAGCACAGAGTACTTATTTTTCGCTTTTCACTAGATTTTGTGGATTAGCAAGGCTTTCAATCATGCTTGATCATGCGATATGTGGGAAAGGGAGACATTTAGTAGTTTTTTGAAAAGGTGTTTGATTGATATCTTGTTTTATTCCAAAAATTACATAAAGAAAATGCCTAAATGCTAAACTTGTTTTTGGAAAGATTTTTTAAAGGGTCCCCATTTATTAATGTAATATTGACTAATACTATTAACAAATCGAAGGTTGTCGAATAGCACAACATGATCACTATTGGCATTATGTTTCTGGTATGGTTATATGTTACAAATGTTGTACTTGATGGCAACACCCATGGCATGGCTCTCAATATGATGAGAATTAAGAAGTACGTAGGAGAACAGTTCAGAAGATGTGTACCCGCAGGTACGCCGTGCAAGGACCGCGTCCAGACATGCAAGTTACCCATTCATGAGGTGCGTACCCCTAGTGCACACACTTCAATGCAGTAAAGCGCGCACACGTGGGTTTCCTTATGTTTAACCCTTGGTATTTTACCCATTCATGAGGTGCGTACCCTGAGTACACACACTTCAAGGCAGTAAAGCGCGCACATGTGGGGTTCCTTATGTTTAACCCTTGGTATTTAGCCAACAGTATTGTGTTATTATGGTTTTGGCCCGTGGTATTGGTCCATGATTTGAGGAAGAGCTTGCCTATATAAAGAAAAGGAGATCATTTGGCTTGGGTATGCTTTTGGGTTGAATATCTTAAGATCTGGAATATTGGGTTATTGTTTCAAAAGCTCGATCTATATGAAAGTGAAGTGGAAATCGAATCTGTTAAGGGTGATCTCTCAAGCGCTGCAGCTGCGGAAGTGCGGAGGTGCCACAAAAGGCGCAGTGCGAAGGCGCCACAGAAGGTGCAGTGCGGAGACGCCACAAAAGGCGCAGTGCGGAGACGCCATAGAGGCGCCACAGAAGGCGCAGTGCGAAGGTGCCACAGGAGACGCCACAGAGGCGCCACCGAAGGCGCAGTGCGGAGGCGCCATAGAAGGCGCAACTGCAGAGGTGCGCGGCGCCACAGAAGGTGAAGTGCGTAGCGACGCAAGCCAGAGAAAAGGAAATTGCGTATCTGTCTTAAGATCTTTTGTTGACTGATTTTTTTGTTGATAAGGTGTTCTGGGTTTAGTTTACTGTTATTGTGGATCTGGTTATCTGGGTGACTTACTGGTACTTGATGATCATTTGATGTTTATGGATCCAGTTTGAAAATTTATGAAAAGTGGTCCTTGAAAGAAAAGAAGTAGGGGTTGTAGCTCCCTTCCAGGAGAGACTGGAAAACGAGAGAGAGTTGTAGCTCTCTGCAGGTTGCAGCCTGCGTACTGGTAAAGGACTGCACCAGTACAAGACCATTGTAAAAGGAGTTTCTAATTTGAAAGAAGATAGAGACATATTGCAGCAGGTGGTTTTCACCCACATTGGGTTTCCACCTTATATCTGGTGTTCTTTGATGTGACTGTCTGTTTTTCTTGCTCATTATTTTATGGTACTGATATGCAAAAATAATTCAAGTGTAAATAAGGAAGATTTGTTAAAAGAACAAGATAATACTGATTCACCCCCCCAGTATTATTTTCAACAATTGGTATCAAAGCCAGGTTCTTCCAAAGAAGCTTGATCGCTTGAAGGAAGATCTTTCATCATGAGCAACTACGAGAGGGAAGCATCTATCTGGCCACCGATTTTTGATGGGACAAACTTCCATTATTGGAAGGTAAGAGTTACTGCATATCTTCAATCTCTTGGTACGGATGTTTGGGATATCATAGAGACAGGCTACACTTTTCCTTCAGCTACTCCTACAGATGCGACCGAAAAGAAGAAATATGAAACAAATGCTAAAGCAGTCAATACTTTGCTGGGATGCTTATCTCAAACAGAGTTTGTGAAAGTTATGCAATATAAATCAGCAAAAGAAATATGGGGCAAAATCGTCTTGAGCTACGAAGGAGATGAACAGGTAAAGCGCGCTAAACTTCAAACTCTCAGAATTCAGTATGAGAATCTCAGGATGTATAATGATGAAAGTGTGGCTAACTAATTTCTTCGGGTAGATGAGATTGTTAATTGCATGAAAAATTTGGGTGAAGAAATAAAAGAGGCTATTGTGGTTGAAAAGGTTCTAAGGTCATTGTCCCCCAAGTTTGAATCTAAAGTATCTGCAATTGAAGAAAAGGAAAATCTACGAATTCTTACTATGTCCCAGCTACATGGAATTCTAACTGCTTATGAAATGAGAAAGGGAGGTCCATCAGATAGAAGAGAAGTTGCTTTCAAGGCATCAGGCAAAGGAGAGTATTATGAGACAAGTCACATACCAGAAGAAGAAGAAGAATCAAATTTTGTTAGAAATCTTCAAGGGGGTTCTGGAAGGTTCAGAGGTAAGTTACCTTTTAAATGCTTTGCTTGTGGAAGAGTAGGTCATTATGCTGCAAAATGTCCTGATAAGGATAAAGGAAAGGAACCTGCTAGATGGAACAAGAAACAGGGTGCAAGTAAGAAAAGCTACTACACTCATGAAGATAGTGATGGTCTATCAAATAGTGATGAAGATGGACGAGGTAATGAATATAAATTGTTAATGGCATTTGAAGATGATGATTATATGGATGCTATAGATGTGGATTACTTTTTTGAAGAAATTACTAGACTTAAGAGATGTATAGAATAGAAGAATATGATCATTGATACTCTACAATTTCAAATTGATGAAAAGGAAAGACATTTTGAAAAGTTAGAAGGTGAAATTGTTGGTCTTAGAAAAGAGATTGAGAAAAAAAAGCTATTAATCTTAAGTTTGTCAAAGGATCTGAAACTTTGGATGAGATTATCAATGTGCAGCGGTCTCCTCTAAACAAGACAGGTCTGGGCTATAATGGAGAAACTTCTCAAGCATCCACCTCAAAAAGTTATCTTGATGCAGCAAGAAGAAATGAGCAAAAGCACAATGAAGACCATCAGGTAAAACAGGGACGAATTGCAAACAGAAAATATCAGGGGCAATCCATCTTAAGGGTGAACAAAAGCTACAACCAGCCACAGGTAAAATCTTCTCAATTTGGTTCAAGAATAGATGACAAGAGAAATTACAATCAATTGGCTGGTAGATTCGATAACCGCAGAAGTTTCTTCAATGGACAATGCTTTTCTTGCCATAACCTTGGTCACAAAGCAGCTCAATGTGTTGCATATAAAACAATCATGACTAGGGAAGCTCAAAAACAAAGAAGTATGACCGGGATTACAAAAAGGACCTATAACAACTTTTCGGTCTTGAAAATGAAGTTGAATGTTCTATTTGCAATAACTTTGGTCATGAAGACTCTGAATGCAGGAGCAGGTTTCAGCAGAGAAAGAACAGCCTCAAGCACCAAAACATGGGAGTATAATGACCACCAAACGGAAAGATTGTGGGATAGCATTATGCAGAGGGACAGGAAAATCTATGGTACATTGACAGTGGATGTTCGAAGCATATGACAGGTGATAAAGAAAAACTTGAGTCATATTCTGCTCTAGAAAAAAGGAAAGAAAGTCTCTTTTGGAAATGATACTCCTGCAACTATAAAAGGAAAAGGTATTGCTCAGTTAAAAGAAAAGGTCAAGGCTGGAAATGTTTTGTATGTTGATGGATTGAAACATAATCTTCTAAGTGTCAGTCAGGTGTGTGATCAAAGAGCCGAGGTGATATTCAGATCAAATGGATGTCTTGTTCGTGATCTTGATACAGGTAAAACAGTGATCAAAGGCAAAAGAACTCCAAATAATCTGTACATATTTGAAGAAGGACAACACAATGCTATCTAAGCAAGGATGATGAGCACTGGTTATGGCATCGGAGGTTGGGACATCTAAGCTTTTCACAACTAAGGAAAGCATGTAAATATAAGGCAGTTCGAGATCTTCCGGATATCAAAATTCCTGACAACACCATATGCAAATCATGTAAGTTTGGAAAACAGACCAGAACTAACTTTCCAGAGAAAGAAGGATCAGCTAGCATGCCTCTTGAGCTAGTTCATACAGTGCGGTCCTTTCAGAAAAAGAACACCTCGAGGAGAAGAATACTTGATATTATTCATTGACGATTTCTCCAGGTTTGTCTGGTTAGGACTTATGAAGCACAAAGATGAAGCATTCGAAAAATTCAAAGCCTTCAAAGCCTTGGCAGAAAATGAATCGGGTCACAAAATCAAGTGCCTTAGATCCGACAGAGGGGGGGAGTTTACCTCAAATGAATTTTTTGATTTCTGTGAAGAACATGGGATAAGAAGAGAATTCTCTACAGCTAGAACTCCTCAGCAAAATGGAGTTGTGGAAAGAATGAACAGAACAGTCCAACAAATGGCCCGTGCTATGCTTGATGAATCAGGGACTCCCGCAACTTTCTGGGGTGAAGCTACTCATGCTGCGGTTGTTATTCTAAACAAAACAAATGTCTGGGTGAACAACACTCAAACCCCTCATGAGCTCTAGAATGGTAAGACTCCTTCGGTAAAGCACTTCAAAATCTTTGGGAGCAAATGCTATATTAAGAATACTGATGAGCAGCTTGGCAAACTTGAACCTAGAGCAGATGAAGGCATTCTTCTTAGTTACTCTCCACATAGCAAAGCATACAAGTGCTACAATACAAGACTTGGCAGAATTGTTGACAGCATTGATGTAGTGGTTGATGAGAAGGGATACATTCCTGGGCAAGTACATCATGAAGACATCGAAGAAGATGAAGGCTACCCTCAATGACAGAATGATGAAGAACCTCAAGAAGAACCAGAGGAGCAGACAAGAATAGAAGAAAAGACTCCATCCAGATATGTTCAGAAGAATCATCCAGAATCTCAGATTATGGGGCAGAAAGAAGTAGGTGTACAAACAAGAAGAATAGTTGCAGAAGCCTCAAGCTATTTGGCATTAATCTCCTCTATTGAACCACAAAATGTGAAAGAGGAATGCAAAGATGATTGTTGGATAAAAGCAATGGATGAAGAACTTGAGCAAATCGAAAGGAACAACACTTGGGAACTGGTTCCTAGACCAAAGGGTAAGAATGTTATCGGAACAAAATGGGTCTTCAAAAATAAATTGAATGAAAATGGAGAAGTAATTAGAAACAAGGCCAGACTTGTTTGTAAAGGGTACGCGCAGCAAGAAGGAATAGACTTTGAAGAAACCTTTGCTCCCGTTGCAAGACTTGAGGCCATTCGAATGTTCCTTGCTCTCTCAAGTTTTCAAAACTTCAAAGTATTTCAAATGGATGTGAAATCAGCCTTTCTGAATGGAGACTTGGAAAAAGAAGTATACATTGAACAGCCAGATGGGTTCATTCTTGGAAATGATCCAAATCTTGTATGCAGATTGAAAAAGGCTCTCTCTGGGCTCAAACAAGCTCCAAGGGCTTGGTACTATCGTTTGGATAAATATCTTCATCAACAAGGTTTTTCAAAAGGATCAGCAGATAGCAATCTTTATATAAAAGTTGAAAATGACAAATTGCTAATACTTGTTGTGTATGTAGAGACATTATTTTTGGCAGCAATGAAGAAGAGATGAGTCAAAGCTTTGCCTTGGTCATGCAGGAAGAATTTGAAATGTCCTTGCTGGGAGAACTGACATATTTCCTTGGTTTGCAAATCCAACAAAAGGAAGGAGGAATCTTTTTATCTCAAACCAAGTTTCTCAAACAGATCTTGAAGAAATATGGCATGGAAGATGCAAAACCAGTATGTACACCCATGGTCACAGGATGTAGCCTCAGTGCAAATGATGAATCTGCAGCAGTACATCAACCAACCTACAGATCTATGATTGGAAGTCTAATTTATTTGACAGGTACCCGACCGGACATCATGCATGCAGTAGGAATAGTTGGAAGATTTCAGGCAAATCCAAAGGAGACTCATCTTCAGGCAGTGAAGAGAATTTTCAAATATCTTCAAGGGACACAAAATTATGGCTTATGGTATCCTAGAGATACAGATCTCACACTTCATGCTTATACAGATGCAGATTGGGCCAGAAACGTGGATGACAGGAAGAGCACAAGTGGTGGTGCGTTCTTTATGGGTTCCAGATTAGTATCTTGGTTCAGCAAGAAAAAGAGTTCGATTGCCTTATCTACAGTTGAAGCGGAATATGTTTCTGCTGCATCTTGCTGCACTCAACTCCTTTGGATGTTGCAGACCTTGCAGGATTCTCAAATCACTTGTACACCACCTATCTCTATCTTATGCGATAACAAAAGTGCAATCAACATCTCAAAGAATCCTTTCATGCATTAAAAAACCAAGCACATACCAATCAAGTATCATTTTCTCCGGGAACAAGTGCTTGAACAAAAGGTCAAGTTGGAGTATGTTCCTTCTAAGGAACAAGTTGCTGATATTCTCACCAAACCATTGCCCAGGGAGACTTTTGAATACCTCAGGCAAAAGCTGGGGGGTGTTGATGCATCATCTTATTGTTGAGACCTCTTCTGATTGTTGGTTGTACGCATGGTTCATCTGGGGTATATGCGTACATGTGCTTGGTTGCGGCACAGGTTCAGGGGAGCATATAATGCATTGTTGGCATTATGGAGGATGTACAAAAGGAGATCATGGAATCTGGTCTGAATATAGCTGCAATATGTCTCTATCTCTTTCTTGGTCATTAATGGTGTTTGGTGGATTATGGTTCTTCTTTGTAGATCTGGTTCATATTCA
>APFE030169347.1:137399-171903 GCA_000404065.3 Pinus taeda
GTAAAGGACTGCACCAGTACAAGACCATTGTAAAAGGAGTTTCTAATTTGAAAGAAGATAGAGACATATTACAGCAGGTGGTTTTCACCCACATTGGGTTTCCACCTTATATTTGGTGTTCTTTAATGTGACTCTCTGTTTTTCTTGCTCATTATTTTATGGTACTGATATGCAAAAATAATTCAAAGTGTAGATAAGGAAGATTTTTTAAAAGAACTAGATAATACTGATTCACCCCCCTCTCAATATTATTTTCAACAATCACATGAAGGAAAAATATGTGACTGTGGAGATTGCAAAGGGGAATTAAATTCCATTAAGTAAAATGTTTGAGTCTTCTCTTTTTTTTTGGGAGTTATTTCTGATTATAAATAATCATTAATGGTATGAAAATTTTTAGGTTTTTGTGTCACCAAATATTATTTGAGGGGATTTTGGTGGATTTATAAAAAGTGAATTAGGGTGATACCAAAACAAGTTTTGTGTGGTTAAAAAGTGTAGAAAAGTAGTAATTTTATGGTAATTATCAATCATCATTTCCAATTAAATATTTGGTTTAATAAGGATAACTAATTTATGTACATTTTTTATGGTGTTCAATAAAGGGAGTCAACATGGGAAAGGTAATACTTTGGCTCTCGCATGTTTTCAAAAATTGATATCTATTTGTCCATAAACATTAGGGGTGGAAAAATAACATACTAGAGCTAATTTTATTCCAACTTAGTTATATCTTGAACCACAAAGTGGTGTTTACCTCATGGGTATGATAGAGATTTGGTGGCTTGTAAGGTAGTCTTGTCATGAAATAATTTTGTCAGTTATTATCTAGTCATATTTTTTAATCCTAAACTAAATTAGTCATTTAAGTTAGTCATTTTCTCTTTAGTCACTTGTTATCTAGTAGTATATTTTATCCCTAGACTAAATTAGTCGTTTAGGCTAGTCATTTTTAGTTCAATCACTTAAAATAGCTCAAATTTAGTAGTAATTCACTTGAAATTATTGCAGTGACTAAATTCTTAAGTCATCTAGTTATTAATTTCATCATTTTCTACTAGTGTACAAGGTTGAATCAGATCATAGTAGCCTCTTTTGTCACATGTTTACCCCGATTGGCCAGTTACTTGGGTATATGTGGGAAGAGGGTGTTACGGAGTGCTATCAAAGAATGGTTCACCCCTTGAATTGGATGGGCAGTGTGTTGGTGATGCATTCATGTTGATTGCATATGTGTTCTCATGTTTGTGGTATATGTATTGGTTGTGTGTGCATGGTGTCGGTTATGGTTGCAGTGGTTTTTCCATGTGAAACGTTAATGGTGTTGTTGTTGGATGTCTTTATCATGAGTTTATGTTGGCTATGCACTAGACATGAATCTCAATGTTTGTATGTAATGTGTATATGTGCATGTCATACATATGTTGTTATGCATACAATGATATGGTTATAGTTTCCGTGAATGAGGTAATGATGTGTGGTGGTTAAGGTCATGCATTGATGATTGGATAATGGTTGAGATGATGAGTAAATGATGATATGATTATGTTCATAAATGCATTTTTCTAATTTGGTTAGTCTTACATATGGGATATCCCCCCTAAGTTATACTAAGGTACGTTGGTTTCTTTATGATTTTGTTTAGCTAACATGGTCTGTTTGGTAGGAAAAATATCAAGATGACTAGCAAGATGGTAGACTACAAAGATTCTCCCTATGAATCAATTGAACAACATGGTGTTGGCTACTCTTATGACTTAGTAGACACATTGAGGATATTAAAGGAAGAAATAAGGAGTTGTAAAGTAGATAATGATAGAATCATGTAGGCACAAGAGAAAGAAGCAGAAGTCATTATAGTAATTCTTAAGTGTTTGTCATAATTGCAGAGACAAGGACACTTCGAATCATCTATGGATAGGAGGATGGGACTAACAGGGCAAATGGAAGTCGGTCTCATGGTTGTCACAAGTCATATAGAGATGAAATGATCATAGATGGTACATTCATGGATACTACTGATAGAAGAGGTGATGAACATAGGTACTATTCAAGTTCTGGTTCTGATAGGCACTATGACAGTCATCGTTATCACCCTTACAGGAGGAAGGATAAGGGATACTTAATGGATAAGTTTAAGAAATCAAAGCCAGCTACCTTTTATTGAGAGTTGAAGAAGCCTGGGGATGTAGAGGCTTGGTTATTTGGCATGAAGAAGTTCTTTGAACAACATGAGTATACAAAGAATATGAAGGCTAGAATAGATATCTTCATCCTAAAAGGGAAAGCAGATATCTAGTGGGAAGATGTAAAATGGGTTAGAGACATTAGGAGGGTTGGAGTGTTGGTCATATGGTAAGGAGAATATTAAGAGGGATTTCCTTTAGAGTCATGGTGGTAGGCCTTAGATCTATAGTGCATAGGAGGCAAACTATTTGGGATGTTTGGCAAGCATTCCTTACATCTATGCAATGTTGGATAATAGGTAGATAGATCATCAAACATCTATCATTGTGATGGATGGTCATATTTGTGATAAATTTATTTCTATTTCGATTGACATTGGATCTAATAATAGTTATGTTAACCCTAAGTTGGTGGAAAAGTGTGATTTGAATAAGGAAGTACATGCAAAATCTTGCTTAGTGCAGATTGCTTCAGGTACCGAGAAGATAGTTCATCATTGGGTAAGATCTTGTGCATTTGAGTTGAATGGTATCCCTACTTTAGCACATTTGAACATATTACCGTTGGGGTCATATAGTATGCTTTTGGGTATGGACTGACTATATTTTCATATGAATAAAGTGGATTGTTATGAAAAATCCATTGAGTGCTTGGATGTCAATGGGGAGTATAAAATATTGTAGGGTAAGAATAAGGAAACATCACTTAGGATGGTGAGAGCTATGCATGAAAAACGTAGTCACAGAAATAGGTGTGTGCTATTCTCAGTACACATTTCTAGTGATAAGGGTAAGGAGGATGAGGATACAAAGATATTGAGTAGGTACCCAGTCTTACAATAGTTTTAGGATGTGTTTCTAGCAGAGATCTCAGAGTTTCAGCCTGACAGAGTATTGGACTTCTCCATTGAGTTGGTACTAGGGGAGGCACCAACCTCAAAGGCACCATACAGGGTGAATATTCTAGATTTAGTAGAGTTAAAGTTGTAGTTGAAGGAAATTCTTGACAAGGTATACTTTAGGCCAAGTGTACCATTGTGGGGTGCATCAGTCTTGTTTGTGAAGAAGAAATATGGTACTCTCAAGTTATGCATTGATTACAGGTAGTTGAACAAGGTGATCATCAAGAACAAGTACCTATTGTCGAGGAATGATGACTTATTTGAGCACTTAAAGGGAGCATAAATGTTCTCAAAGGTTGATTTGAGATCCAAATATCATTAACTACATATCAAGGAAGAGGAAATTTATAATAAACCTTTTTGGGACTAGGTATGGGAATTATGAATTTGTTGTAGTTCCATTTGGTTTGACTAATTCTATAGCTACCTTTATGTTCTTGATGAATAGTGTGTTGCATCCTTATCTAGAAAATTTGTTATTGTATTCATTGATGACATTTTGATATATTCTAAGAATGAGGAAGAGCATGTCGAGCATTTAGCAGTAGTGTTGAGATTATTGAGAGAGCACCAGTTATATGCAAAGCTAAGTAAATGCAGTTTATTTCAGAGAGAGGTAACTTACTTGGGGCATGAGGTCTCCAAGGAAGGCCTAACAGTAGATCCAGAGAAGATAAGAGCTATCATGGAGTGGAAACCCCTCGAAATCTAGATGAGGTAACATCATTCATTGGTATAACAAGATATTATAAGAGGTTCATCAAGAAATTATCTCAGATTTCATATCCTATTACGTCATTGCAGAGGAAAGGTAAGAAATTTGAATGGATAGAGGAATGTGCAATAAGTTTTGAGTTGTTAAAATACTTGTTGACAAATGTTCGAGTGTTAAATATTGAAAACCTAGACAAAGGTTGTGTAGTGTGTACAGATGCTTCAAAGAGAGAACTTGGTGGAGTCCTTATGTAGGAGGGGCAGTTAGTATGTTATGAGTCATAGAAACTAAATGAGCATGAGAAGAACTGTCCAACGCATGACCTTGAGTTGGAAGAGATCACTCATGCATTCACAATGTGTAGGAACTATCTTCTTAGTAGGAAGTTTGTATTGATGAGTGATCATAGTGGGTTGAGATACTTGTCTGACCAGTCAAATCTGAATTCCAGGAAAGCTAGATGACTGGCCACGATCAGTGAGTTTGACTTTGAGATCAATCACATCAAGGGTAAAGAGAACAGGGTTGTAGATGCTCTTAACAAGTGGATATCGGTAAATCACATTTCCACTATGAGTTCTTATGGACAGACTTATAGGATCAGATTCTATAGGTAGGTTAGCAGGATGACATGTATAAAGAGCTTATGCACAGGTTATAGTGGAGTATAGGTACAAGTACATGTACAAGTACAAGTTCACAAGATGCAGATTATCATCTCTCAAACAAATGGCTTGATTAGATTTGGGGATAGGATATATGTGCCAAAAAGTAGTGAGCTCAAGAATATTATCTTGAGGGAGTTTAATGCGAAACTATACTCAGGTCACCTAGGCTACCAAAATACATTGACAGTAGTAAAGAAATTTTATTATTTTCTGAATTTGAAGAAGAATGTGACAGAATTTGTGGCCTAATGTTTGGACTATTAGAAGGTAAAGGAAGACTATATACACCTAGGTGTACTACTATAGGCGATTATGATTCCAAAATGGAAATGGGAGGTCATTTCCATGGATTTCATTACAGGTTTGTTGAGGACATATAGACAGCATTATTCCATCATGGTTGTGGTGGATAGTTTGACAAAGGTAGCCCACTTCATTCTAGTGAAGGCTATGTATTCGGAAAGTTGTGTGGAACAAGTGTTCAAAAGAGATGTGGTCAGATTGCATGGTCTTCCAAAGAACATTATGTCAGACAGGGATGCAATGTTCACTTCCAATTTTTGGAAGGAGTTGTTTGTAGGTTTAAGTATAGAGTTGGTCTCCAGTACAAATTATCAGCTGTAGACATATGGACACACAAAGAGGGTTAACAGGATATTCGAGGAAATGTTGAGGATGTGTGTGATGCATTAGTAGAGGAGATGGGAGGAGTACCTTCCATTGGTTGAGTTCACTTACAATAATGGTTACCAGGAATCACTAAGGATGACTCTGTTTGAGGCATTTATGGGTAGAGTTATAGCAGTCCCATCAGTTGGAGTGACCTAGTGAACAAGGTATTGATTGGAATGGACATGTTAGATGAAATGGAATAGGAAATGTAGGTAATAATGATGAATATAAAGGTATCATAGGACAGGAAGAAAAGCTATGTAGGTTGGAACAGGTTGTTTAAGGACTTTTAGGTTGGGGAACAATTTAATTATGCATCAATCCAAAGAAGAGCTCCTTGAGGTTTGGATCATGTGCCAAGTTGGCAATTCGGTTTTGTGGACCTTTTAAGATACTACAAAGGATTGGGCCAATAGCTTATTGATTTTCACTACCTCTAATAATCAAATTCCATGATATTTTCCATGTTTCATTTCTTAAGAAGAATGCTAAATATGTTGATCATGTGATTGATTGGCCAATAGTGTAGATGGACCCAGATGGAGAATTCTAGTGGAAACCTTAGTGTATATTGCAGATAAAGCCACTCATGCTCTAGAATCAAGAAATCAAGCAATTTAAAGTGTAGTGGAAGCACTTTGTGCCCAATGAAGCTACATGGGAGACGGTGGAACAATTGTTGGATATATATCCTTCTTTATTCATTTGTTGAGTGAATGTCCTTGATATGTGTTTTGCTATATGTTTTGGGTACATGGTTGATGTGATGTTTTTGATGTAATATCAACATGAGCTATGATATAAAGCTCCAATGAGAAATATGGGGGTCATCTTAGTATGATTGTTATGTTATTATGTTGTCATGTTGGTTTGGTTTTTAGCAGGTTGATCATTATAAATACTGCAACGAGCTAATTTATAAAGCTCCATGGGAACTATGTTTTTCTTTCAGTAGTCTTATTAGTTATAAGTTTCATTGAACACCGAGGAAGGGGTTCCCGCAAGGTTGAGGGTTCTGTAACATCCCTTGTGAAAATTCCATGTAATAAAAGATAATAAAGGAATAATAATAACCACGGTTATGGGACACTTATTCCAAGCTGAATGTTGAGAAAAACATCCTAGTGTGGGTGTTCATTTTTGTTACTATGGCTAAGAAAATTAGGAAAGGCGATGAAAAAGGCCCGAAAATAAAAAATGACATTTTTGGAAATTTATTTATGAAAGTAATGGAAATTACGAGAAAATGAAGGTGAAAGGTCATAGGTTGCATGTGAGGAGGAAAATGAAGGAAAATAATGGAAAATGAAGAAAATAGACACCACATTGATAAAAAGGCTTCCGAGGATCAATTCATTGCTTTTTGGTCAACTTAGTTTTGGAGTTCTCTCTCTATTTTCTCTCTCACTCTTGGACACCTAGATTTTTCTTGGAGAACTTTAGCATTGGATGAAGAAAGGAAAAGAAGGCAAAGAGGAAGCAAAAGATCAAGCAAGATATAGAAGGATCAAGCAACGACAGTGGTTTTACTTGCAGTTATCGATTTTCATGTGTAATTTCATTGCTATATTTGGCATGCATGGTTATGCATGTGTGTTCTTGGTTTTCTTGTTGTCATGGTCATAGGATTTGTCAAGCGTGATAGTGCTCTGCAGCCTTGCCTTACCATTTCTGAATAGCCATGGTGTGATGGGATTCTCATGTTTTGGTTGAGATGGATTGTTGAATGTATTCAAAAATTAGTGAGGTGGATCTCTAAATAAAATAACGCATGGCCTAGTGATCCCTAAACCAGACTATGGATTGCAGTGAAGCCATTTGCCTAGTGACCCTTGAACTAAACTATGGGTTGTGATAAAGCTAGTTATTGTGTGCCTCCATGGGCCTAGGAATCCTTGACTGGTGAATGGGAGGATATATGGTAACTCCTAGAGGTGGTTTCCCTTCATCAGGCCTAGGAATCACTGCGAGTGAATGGTGGGATATATGGTAAAGCCTGTGGGGTGGTGTCTCGATTATGGTCTAGTGATTCATGGATTAGGCTATGGATTTCCATAAAACCTAGAGACTATGAGGTAGGAAAATTCCTCATGAGTTAGGTGGAGAAATGCGGTGATATCCATGCTTGTTTGTGGCCTAGCGATCCAGTGATGATTGCGGCAAAGCCTGACACTATTGATGAGGGTGAGGTGGTTTAGCCTAGGGAAGCCTTGGTTGGTTCTTTTCTTTTGAGTCCCACATTCATGGATGGAATATGGACCGAGGGTGATTGGTTGAAAAGAGATTTGGCTCAGCCAATCTATAGTTGGTTAGAATGGGGTAGTCCCATACTGGGTTGGCTTTTTCATTAATTAATAAGAGTTCCTTTCCTTGTTATTTTCTATGTAAAAGTACTGGATTATATGTGGCATTTATGGCTATTGTATCCTCATTATGTCTATTGTTTATATGTTGGTTATGCATATGTTTAATAGCAGTGAAAATATATGGTTCTCATCATGTTTTTATTTGTAAATGATTAAGCAATGAATCTATGAACTTATATATGATAATGTAGCTAATGTGATAAGGAATCAATACTCAAATATGTTATTATGACCTGTAGAATACATATTTATGAAATGTTCGATGAAATGAATGTAATGGCTAGTAGGGGTCCAGTTAAGACTTTTTTCAACAATTTTCATTGCCATCATTATCTCTATGCTTCCTTTCATTTATGTAAATTCCATGAAGTTCTTGGCACTGACTGGGTCATAGCCCTAGAATTTAGCCTTAAATCTTGTGGTCGCTAGCATAACACTGGTAAAAAAATACTACATTTGCAGTTATGTAGGATCATGGGAGCGACTAGGACCCTTAGTCACTTGGAGGGTTTGGCATGGGAGCGAATAGTGATATAATTCCTTGAACTATTGAGTCTCCTCATGGGTTAGTCACCTGGAAATGTGAGGTAGCTCATTAAGGTTCTATAGTATTTTTGGATGGTTAATTTGGTTGTGTTTTGTATGTTCCACTTCCTATAGGTGACCTAGGAGCTTAAATCAGATCATAGTAGCTTCGCATCCCATATTTAACCCTGTTGGTTGGTTACTTGGGTAGATGTGGGAGGAGGGTTCTATTGAATGGTATCCGAGCATGGTTCACCCCTTGGACTAGATGGGTGGTGTGTTGGTCATGCATTCATGTCGATTACATATGTGTTCTAATGTTTTTGATTTATGTACTGCCTGTGTATGCATGGTGTTGGTTACGGTTGCAGTGGTGTTTCCATGTTAAAATTTAATGGTGTTGTTTGTTGATGTGTCATCATCATTTTATGTCGGTTATGCATTGGTTATGCATGTAAATGTCTTTATGTAATGTCTATGCGTGTGTATCATACATATGTTGTTATGCATAGAGTGATATGATTATAACTTCCATGAATGAGGTCATGATGTGTGGTGGGTATGGTCATGCATTAATGACAGAATAATGGTTGAGGTGATGATTAAATATTGATATGATTATGTTTATGTATGTATTGTACTAATCTAGTCAGTCTTGGAGATGAGATATCATCCCTGAGTTATAATAAGGTACGTTGGTTTGCTTATGATGTTTTTTAGTTGACATCGTATGTTTGGCAGGAAAGAGATCAGGATGACTAGCAAGATGGGAGACTACAAAGGTTATCCCTATGAATCAGATGAGTAGTGTGGTGTTTGGAACTCTTTTGACTTAGCATACACATTGAGGAGCTTTAAGGAAGAGATAAGAAGTTGTAAAGAAGATAATAAAAGAATCATGGAGGCATAGAAGAAACAAGAAGAAGTCAATGTAGTGATTCTTCAGAGTTTGTTAGAATTGTAGAGATAGGGACTACTCTAGATCAACTATGGACAGGAGGATGGGACTGGTGGGGAATATGGTAGTAGGTATCATGGTGGTCACAGGTCTGATAGAGATGACAGAACCAGAGATGGTTGATTCTTGGATACTCCATATAGGAGAGGTGGTGGATATAGGTACTATTCTAGTTCTAGTTTTGACAGACACTATGATAGTCTTTGTTATCACCCTTACAGGAGGAGTGATAATGGATGCTTTCAAAATGAGTTTAAGAAAGAGAAGCCACCTAGATTTTATGGAGAGTTGAAGAAGCCTAAGGATGCAGAGGGTTGGATACTTGGCATGAATAATTTCTAAGAACTGCATGAGTATATAGAGAACATGAAGGCCATAATAGCTATCTTCAGCCCCAAAGGGAAAGAAAATATTTGGTGGGAAGATGTAAAACATCTTAGAGACATCATCAAGGTTGGATTGTTGAACATGTCGTAAGGATCATATTAAGAGGAATTGTCCACAAAATCAAGGTGGCAGGCCTCACATCTATAGTACAAAGGTCACACAAACTATTGGGGATGTTGGGCAAAGCCTTCCTCATATCTATGCAACAATGGATAACATGCATGTAGATTACCAGGCATCTATTATTGAGATGGACGGTAAGATTTGTGATCAAGTCGTTTCTATTTTGATTGACCCTGGATCTAATTATAGTTATGTTAACCCTAAATTGGTGAAAAAGTGTGGTTTGAATAAAGAAGTGCATGCCTAATCTTGGTTAGTATAGTTGGATACAAGTACCAAGAAGAGAGTTCATCATTGGGTAAAACCTTGTGCATTTGAGTTGAAAGGTATGCCTACTTCAACACATTTGAACGTATTACCGTTGGTGTCATATAGTATGATTTTGGCTAAGGACTGGCTATATTTTCATAGTACCAAGGTGGATTGTTATGACAAAGACATTGAGTGCTTGGATCACAATGGGGAGCATCAAATGTTACAAGGTAAGAAGAAAGAACCATCAATTAGGATGGTGACAACTATGTAGGAGAAACGCAATCTCAAAAAAAGGTGTCTGTTATTTTTAGTACGCATTTCTAGTGATAAAGGTAAGGAGGATGAGGATGCAGAGATATTGAGTAGGTACTTGATCTTACAATAGTTTCAGGATGTGTTTCCAACAAAGATATCAGAGTTTCCACCTCACTGAGAAATGGACTTCTCCATTGAGTTGGTACCAGGGGAAGCACCAACATCAGAGGAACCATAGAGGATGAAAACTCAATAATCAGTAGAGCTAAAATTGTAGTTGAAAGAAAAGCTTGATGAGGGATACATTAGGCCAAATGTATCATTGTGGGGTGCACCGATCTTGTTTGTGAAGAAGAAATATGGTACTCTTAGGTTATGCATTGATTATAGGTATTTGAACAAGGTGACCATTAAGAACAAGTACCCATTGCCGAGGATTGATGACTTATTTGATTAGTTAAAGGGAGAATCCATGTTCTCAAAGATTGATTTGAGAGATGGATATCATCAGGTATGCATCAAGGAAGAGGACATTTACAAATCAACATTCCAGACCAGGTATGGGCATTATGAGTTTGTTGTAGTTCCATTTGGTTTGGCTAATGCTCCAACTACCTTTATCTGCTTGATGAATAGTGTGTGGATCCTTGTCTGGAAAATTTTGTTATTGTATTCATTAATGACATTTTGATATATTATAAGAATGAGAAAGAGCATGCCGTGCGTTTAACAACAATGTTGAGACGGTTGAGATAACATAAGTTATATGCAAAGGTTAGTAAATGAAGTTTCTTTCAAACAAAGCTACCTTACTTGGGGCATGTGGTATCCAAGGAAGACATAGCAGTAGATATAGAAAAGATAAGAGCTATCATGGAGTGGGAAGCTCTGAGAAATGTGGATTAGGTAATATCATTCATGGGGCTAGTAGGCTATTATAGGAGGCTCATCAGGAACTTCTCTCGGATTGCATATCATATTACATCATTCTAGAGGAAAGGTAAAAATTTTGAATGGATAAAGGAACATGCAAAGCATTTTGAGCAGTTAAAGCAATTGCTAACAAATGCTCTAGTGTTAAAGATTGGAGACCCGGAAAAAGTGTTTGTGGTGTGTATATATGCTTGCAAGAAAGGACTTGGTGGAGTCCTTATGCAACAGGGACAAGTAGTATGTTATGAGTCATGGAAACTAAATGAGCATGAACATAACCATATGAAACATGATATTGAGTTAGCAGAGACCATTCATGCATTGAATATGTGGAGGCACTATCTTCTTGGCGGGATGTTTGTATTATTTAGTGATCACTGTGGGTTGAGATACTTGTTTTTCCTGTCGAATCTGAATGCTAGCCAAGCTAGAGTGTAGGCTAAGAGAAGTGAGTTTGATTTCGAAATCAGGTACATCAAGGGTAAATAGAACATGGTTACAGATTCTCTTAGCATGAAGATATAGGTGAATCACATTGTAACTACGATTTCATATGGGATGGACTTACATGATCGTATTTTATAGGCGTGAAAACAAGATGACAGATATAGAGAGCTTATGCATAGATTACAATGGAGTATAGGTATAGGTACAGGTACAGGTGGATAGGATGTGGACTATCATCTCTCAGAATATGCCTTGATCAGATTTAGGGAAAAGGTATATGTGTTAGACAAGAGTGAGATCAAGAAGATTATCTTGAGGGAGTTTCAGTGAAACAGTACTTAAGCCACCCAGGCTACCAAAAGACATTGACAACAGTAAATAATTTTTATTATTAGATGAATATAAAGAGGGATGTGTCAGAGTTTGTGGCTAGATGTTTGTTCTGTTAGTAGGTAAAGGTAGAGTGTAGGTGTCCAAGTGGACTAGTACAACCGATTATGATTCTAGAAAGGAAATGGGAGGTCATTTGCATGGATTTCATTACAGGTTTTCCAATGACATCTAGACAACATGATTCCATAATGGTTTTGATGGAAATGTTGACTAAGGTAGCACACTTCATTCTAGTGAAGACTACATATTCAGCTAGTGATGTGGAATAGGTGTTCATCAAAGATGTGGTCAGATTGCATGGTGTTTTGAAGAATATTATGTTAGACAAGGATGAAATGTTCACTTCCAAGTCTTGGAAGGAGTTGTTTGCATGTTTAGATACAGAGTTTTCCTTTAATATAACTTATCATTCATAAAGATATGGACAGGTAGAGAAGGTCAATGGGATATTGGAGGACATTTTGAAGATGTATGTGATGCATTAACATAAGAGATGGGACGATTACCTTCCATTGCTTGAGTTCACTTACAATAATGGTTACCAAGAATCAGTGAGGATGAGTCTGTTTGAGGCATTATATGGGTGGATTTGTAATGCTCCCATCAGTTGGACTGAACTGGTGAATAGGTTATTGATTTTACTAGACATGTTAGAAAAAATGGAACATGAAATGAAGGTAATCAAGCAGAATCTAAAGGATGCATAAGACACGTAGAAAAATTATGCAGATTAGAACAAGTTGTTTTAAGAGTATCAGGTTGGGGAAGAAGTATACTTCCGCATCAAGCCAAAGAAGAGATCCTTGAGGATTGGATCATGTGCCAAGTTGGTACCTCGGTTTTGTGTACCTTTCAATATTTTTGAAAGGATTAGACCAATAACATATCGACTTGGACTGCCTCCAAGTACAAAACTCTGTGATATTTTCCATGTGTCACTGCTTAAGAATTATGTTAAATATGTTGATCATGTGGTTGACTGGTTTGTATTGCAGGTTCTAATGCTCTGAACTAATCAATTGAGTAGGTTAAAGTGCAGTGGATGCACTTTGGGCCCGAAGAAGCTATATGCGAGATGGCATATCAGATTCAGGCTATGTATCCTTCTTTATTCCCTGGTTGAGCAAATGTCCTTGATATATGTTTTGGGTTTGCTTCTCAATAGGTTGATCATTGTAAATACTACAATGGGCTAAGCTATAAAGCTCCATAGGTAGTATTTTTTGCTTTCAATAGTCTTGGTTATAGGTGTCATTGAACACCGAGGATGTTGTTGCCCCAAGGGGGAGGGTTCTATAACAGTCCTGGTGAAAACTCCATGTAATATAAGTTAATAAAGGAAAAATAATAACCATGGTTATGGGACACTTATTTCAAGATGAATGATTGACAAAAAATCCTAGTGTGGGTGTTTGTTTTGGTTATTATGGCTAAGGCAATTGACAAAAGCAATGGCAAAGGCTAGAAAATAAAAATGGCATTTTCATCAATTTATTTATTAAAATAATGGAAATTAGGAGAAAATAAAGGTAAAAGGTCACATGTTGCATGTGAGGAGGAAAATGAAAGAAAATAATGGAAAATGAATAAAATACAGGACACATTAATAAAAAGGCTTCTGAGAATCAGTTTATGGATTTTTGGTCAGTTTAGTTTTCTAGTTCTCTCTCTATTCTCTCTCTCTCTCACACTCTTGGAGACTTATTGTTTTCTTGGAGCACTTTAGCATTGGATCAAGAAAGGAAAACAAGGCAAAGTGGAAGCAAAAGATCAATCAAGACATAGAAGGATCAAGCAACTACATCACGTTTACTTGAATGTATGGATTTGCATGTGTCTTTTCCTTTCTAGATTTGGCATGTGTCATTTTGCATGTGTGATCTTGGTTCTATTGTTGTCATGGGAATGGGTTTTTCAAGGTGTGACATTGTTCTTCCTCCTTTCCTTTCCATTTCTGAATAGCCATGGTGTGATGGTGTTATCATCTTTTGGTTGACTTTTAATAACGGATGGATTCAAAACTAATTGACGTGGATCATTGAATGAAAAAACACATGGTGTAGTGTTACCTGAACTAGAATGTGGTTTGTGGTAAAGAAAATAGCCTAGTGACCCCCGAATCGGACTATTGGTTGCGGTAAATTAAGATATTTTGTGCCTTAGTGGGCCTAGGAATCCCCAACCTGTGAATGGCGGCATATATAGTAAATCCTAGAGTTGGTTTCCCTTAATCAGGCCTACGAATCCCTACTGATGAATGGAAGGATATAAGGTAAAGCCTAGAGGGTGGTGTCTCAATTATGGCCTAGTGATTCCTAGATCGAACTGTGGATTGCGGTAAATCCTAGAGACTAGGAGACAGGAAAATTCCTCACGCGGTAGGTGGAGAAATCTAGTGGCATGCAAGCTTGTTTATAGCCTAGTGATCTAGTGAGGATTGTGGTAAAGTATGATTCTATTGATGAGGGTGAGGTGGTTTAGCCTTGGGAAGCCCTATTTGGTTCTTTTGGTTTGAATCCCACATTCATGCTTGGAATATGGTACGGGGGTGATTGGCTAAAGAGATATTGGCTCAACCAATCTATGGTTAGGTGAAACTTGTTTGTCCCATACCATGTGGGCTTTCGAATTGATTAATAAGAATTCATTTCCTTGGTATTTTTTTGTGTAAAAATACTGGATTATATGTGGAATTTATGGCTATTGTATCCTCATTATTTCTATTTTTTATACATTGGTTATGAATATGTTTTATGACGGTGAAAATGTATGGTTCTCATCATGTTTCTATTTTTAAATGGTTGAGCAATGAATCTATGACCTAATAGCTTATAATGTAGCTAATTTCATAAGGCATCAATTATTGTTAGTGATTCTTAGATAGGTATCAAACCCCTATGCTTAGATCTGGTATTATGACCTATAGAATGCATATTTCTGACACGTTTAACGAAATGCATGTCATGGCTAGTAGGGTTCTAGTCAAGTATTTGTTTAATAATTTGCATTGCCATCATTATCTCTAGGTTTCTTTTCATTTCTGTAAATTCCATGAATTTATGGGTAGTGACTGGGTGCTAGCCCTATAATTTAGCCTTAAATCTCATGGTTGATGGCATAGCACTAGCAAAAAAATACTACATTCGTACTCAGGCAGGATCATGGGAGTCACTGGGACCCTTAGTCACTTGGAGGGCTTGGAAAGGAAGCGATTGGGGCTCTAGGTCCTTGAATTGTTGAGTTTCCTTAGAGGTTGGTCACCAACAAAGGTGGGTAGCTCGTAGAGGTTCTGTAGAATGTGTGGATGGTCAATTTGGTTGTATTTTGTGGGTTGCACTTCCTTAAGGTGACCTAGGAGGTTGAATCCGATCATAATAGCCTCTTGTCACATGTTTACCCCATTTGGTCGGTTACTTGGGTAGATGTGGGAGGAGGGTGTTACATACGTGTGATCTAAAATATCATTCAATGTTCATTCCTTCGTTTCTTACCAAAGTCTGATGCATAGGATTCTATGTTAAGCCCTCTTTATTCGATTTCTCTGCTACTTATTCTTCTTTCACACTTACTACAGCGACCAATGAACTATATGCTTCTGTAAGTTAGTCACCAAGAACTTGATATTAATTCTTCTATGGGCTTACATTGATATTTATTCAATCTACCTTTTCGAGAGGGATTCTGAACCAATTATATTTCAAAATGTGTTCAATTTTGAATGTAAGAGAAGGATTTCAACGAATCTTACAAACTCTTCTTAAGTTGTCCTAGGCACTGGCCTCTTCTCAACCTGGGGGTTGTCTCTAGGAGCTACAAAACTGCTAAAACTATTTATACAAACAGTTTTCTCACAATCACTACTATCGTATTTATGCTTTGGAAATTTTTTGAAATATTTCATAAAAACACTAACATTAGCAACCAGATTTGACCCATGTTGTTTGATTAACTATGATTGCACAAATAATGTTATCTTCATTTCCTCTTTCTTATTTGTTAAGTTTGCATGAAATATTTCTTTCGACTTATTTTCTTTGTCCAAAAATGTTCAATATGTAGCCATGACAATGCCATGAAAAGTATTCTCAGTCATATTGTTACTGATATATTTTATCAACAATGGTGTAGACTGGACGTCCATTTTCCTATTCATGAGCATTGAATTTTTATTTTCATTTTAAATAGAGTGAAAACAATAGAAAGACGAAGAGGGGAAAAAAGGAAAAAGAAAAAAAATTAAAAAATGATACATAGTTAATTGAATGTGTGTTGAAGTATCTATTTGTGATTATTTCTTTGCTAGTTTTTGGTGATTTGGTTTTGTCTATTGCAATATTTGTTTGTGTGGTACTTCTCATTGTTATCTCTACACTGTCATTCATGTCTACAGTCACATCATTATGTTGGATAATAACGGAGAAGGGGGCGGGGGGGGGGTGAATCAGTATTATCAAATCAATGGAACTTTTTCATTTCCATACTCAGATTCATATACGCTACTTTAGATAAGGGAACCCGCGTGTACACGCAGCTGTGTCTAATGCAACTAGCTTATATCTAGTAACCTTATGATTCAGTTAATCCATTAAATTTTGATCTTTAATTAGTGCATCAGAACTTCATTAACCATATGAATAGTAAACAAGTGCAGTAAAATAGAATAGATAATCACACACAAGAAGCACACATGAACACCATGATGTAAGGTGGAAACCCAATGTGGGTGAAAACCGCCTGCTATAATTCGTCTCTATCTTCTTTGAATAAGAAACTTCTTTTTACAAGATTTTTGTACTAGAGAAGTCTTATACCAGTACAAAACCTTCTACATGTAGAAGGCTACAACCTTCTCTCGTTCTCTAGCTTCTCCTAGAAGGGAGCTACAACCCCCTTAGCTCTTGTACTAGCTGATGTCTTAGTATGTAGGTGCCAACCTACAAAAGGCTACAACCTTCTCTTTCTTCCTCTAAGTACCACGTTTCATAAATTTTCAGACTGGATACTCATGGAACTCAACGTCATAATCAAAAGGCCACGTTTCATCCAATTTTCATGCTGGACCCATCAATATCATTGAAGCACAAAAACAATCACCACTTGCATCATCAATCTTTGAATCACCCAATACTGAATCACTGAACCCTGTCAACAAAAATGCAGTCACCAGAACAAAGAGCAGAACACAAAACTCTGCAACAATGTCCATATCTAACTGTATCATCAAAATCATGCATTAGAGTTCATACGCTACTTGGAAGAGCTAAACCAGTGTATATACACAACTTCACCAAAGTGAACAAGCGTATATGTCATCAAATACTTACTTATAACTTCGCTACACTTCCTGACTTCAGACATACCCAGATCATTACATATACAAGGATAATACATGTGTTAGCAACCAGATCTAGTCCATCAGGTCACATAAAGATAAATTATTATGATTAGATCTCATCCATCAATAATGAAGCTAAACACATTCAACCAATCTAAATATGCAGAACACTGACACCAGTAAATAGTCACCAGAACTCATACTTTGCATCATCAACCAGAACCACCTGTAACTTCAAACATCATAGTTTATATGGTATACACTATTCAGATGTATCTAACCTGTGTATCAAAGTCAACCAGCATATACTTCTGTAAATATTCATTCATGATTTGCAGCTATTCCAAACTTGAGTTATACCCACATCATAATATTTATAAAAAATTACATGCGTCAGTATATAGATCTAGAATAAGCATGATCAAACCATTTAGAGATGATTCATTCCAAGCCATTAGATCCCGATCTATCCTTAGATCTTGTTCTCCATCAATCGCTGAGATTCCTCCTTAGCTCAGATCAAGCAAAGCATCATGAACCCATAACCTGCATACTGGATCTCATACTTCATCAGATATTCAAGACATTCTGAATGCCTTTGCCTAATGATCTTATTCTCCTTTTATAGTCTTAGGCCTTACTCAATACCATGGTCCAAAACCATGTAGAACCAATACCTTGGACCCAATACCTGGGGTCAATACCTTGGACCAAATACCATGGACCAAATACCACGGACCCAAAACTTAGTTTTTCGACATGTACGTACCTTTCCTTGCGTGAAAGTGTGTGTGTACGATGTACGCACCTTTGTATACAGTGAACTTGCGTGTATACACTACCTGGTATAAAGCAAACCTGTGTATATACATGACTTGGTATATAGTGAACCTGTGTGTGTACACGACTTGGTATATAGCAAACCTGCGTATATACGCAACTTGGTATATAGTGAACCTGCGTGTGTACATGACTTGGTATATAGTGAACCTGCGTATGTACGCGACTTGGTATATAATGAACCTGTGTATATACTTTTCTTTCTTCATTCTTTGTAGTCTGATGATCAATTATTTGCTATTCACCTACTGCACTATGATCTGTCATCTATGTGAGTTGCCATCAACGACAACACTTGTACCATAATGCCAACAATCTCCCCCTTTGGACTTGATGGCAAAGCTAGCTTACCATACTGAGAAATGTCATCTTAATGAGTTGTCATTGTACATTACATCTGAACTGATTCCTTTGGGCTGCCGTGCATCCTATGTGTTCTATCACATCTGATCTCTCTTCTGTAGATTCATCTAGTTATATATAAGTGAGATGTTCTGCTACAAGTGGGTTTCCATCAAGTACAACACATGCATCATAATGCCAACACATTCAAATTCGATAACTTTTTCTTATTCACAAATATTACACTGAAAATGTCAGGTTAAAGGAAATTATAAGAAACTAAGTAAGAATTATTTAGTGAAAACATAATATGATAGAGAAAACTCATTAGTAGTGTACACAAATGATAGATAGATTTTAGTTTTAGAAACTACAAAATTTCTTTAGAAATGTTAAAAGTACTTTTTTCCTTGTAATTGTTGTCCTGAATGTGAATCTCTAAGTGTCATAGGTTTCCTAGAAATTTAAAAATATTTTCTTTTGGTTATAGTACATTAAAAAATATGGCCCAAAAGTAATGGGGGGGAAATACAATTCATTATCTATTGCAAATATAATCAAAGTGCAATAAAAAAAATAGAAATATGCCTCTTAGAAGAGTTATCCTTGTCCTTAACTATAATTGTTCTGCTTATATTAATTTCCACTACTATGATGATATGAGTTAGATCAAATGTTCAGAAATAGGAAAATAATAGTTATAACAGCATAGCACAAAAGTACTTTATAACTAAGAACTATGTGATATTAATGTATTTTGTCCAAATGTGTTTAGTCTTATCACATTATATAGTACTTGAACTTTGTACATCGTTTCCAGAGGACTGTACCATATATTTTATAAAAAAATTTAGTGCTTGCATATAAAACTAATAGTGAATTTCTAACCTATCAATAATGCTACACATTTTTCACTTTTGTTCTAAATGATACTCCCTCATGGTGTGAAACTACCAAAAAAGTACCATATAACCCAGAGCATGATTTTATTTGTAAGTAGCTCCTCCAAAAATAGTTTGACATGCATTCGTAAGGTGTATGCTAAAAATACTGCATGATGAACACCTGGCGAATGCTTCTATGAACAACACAACCAAAATTACTAAGCAATATTGTGACATTAGCATATAAATATTAAATATATGTATTAGACACTTAACATAGTTGGACTAGTAGATAACATAAATTGTAATAATAATAACAACAATAAAAACTAATCAAAATTCAGTGGATTTTGGCTACAAATTTTTCAGTTTAATGCCTTCCTTTAAAAAATAAACAAAATAATCAATGCCACGTGTTCCTAGATTCTTATTTTTTATTTTTATTTTACTTTAATATAGAAAATTAGTTTTGAATAGATTCTATAGCCCAATTGTGAAAATTTTCAATCTTTTTAAAAAAAAATTAACATTACAAGAAATTTTGGCTGAATTAAAAAATAACAATTAATTTCCATGCATGGCATTTTATCTGTATTGGTCTATTTAATTTGTTTCCTATACAAATTGTTATTGATTTTCCTTTGAATCTAATGTAAGCATTTATCTAGGAATTCGACATATATACCTCATCTTCCACATAATCATAGATCTACACAATGAAAATAATAATAATAACAAATTAAAAGTAATAGTTTAACATTAATTTCCCTATGCACCCCACGTTCTCCTGAAAGTACCCCATCCTAATTTCGTCCCTCTCGAATAAAGTTTTCAATATAAAATCTCAACATAGTAAAATCTTTGCACTATGAAATGTCCCACACACACCCCGTTCAGAGAAATAACATTGTCAAACCACTCGTGAAACACCTTTCTCTTCCACACATAACTCGTTTTCTAGATTTTTTATTGTCAATAGAAAACACATATGCTTCTAATATAACACACATGCATATGTGTTGCATTTCACAACAAATCCATTCTGCAAAAAAAAATTCACAGATTAACATTAATAGTTTAACAATAATTTCCCTATACGCCATCCGTTCTCCCACACAAACCCATAGTAAAAACCCCACATAATGAAAATTACAATTATTAATCATTATGTTCTCCCACACATACCCCGTCCTTTGCAAAGATTCATAGCTCTAAAATCAAAGCTTTACACAACTTCCCTCCCGCACAGTAAAATCTCCACACAATGAAACATAATAATATTTCCACTCTCCCACATATACCTCGTCCTTCGTAAACATTCATACGATATACGAAGTATAAATTTGTAAAAGTATTTGCACACAACAACTTATGTAGAACCTCCCCCTCCCTCCCCCCCCCCCCCCCCCCATGAATTTATTCTCTAGATAGCCTCCACACACACACAACCACTTCCTCACGTTACTTTTGCACTCAATAAACCCCTTGAATTAGTAATTGACATTTGAAACTGTTATTAGTTAAATTAATAGACCTACCCTAACTACACACTTTCTTCATTAATCGCTTAGGAGGGATGTATGTAATGCTACATTCCTACTTCCATATAGCCATCCCTATCCCAAGCACACTTTCTCTCTTATGTTTCTTATAAAACTCAAATTTACTCGAGTTAAGTTATTTTTCGATATATTAGACTATTATTATTATCAAAAATAAATAAATAATAGTAGCTCCTAAATATGAATTAAAAAATGTATTTGTACATTTCTTTACACACATGGATTATTCTGTGCACATGCTTTTTCCAAATTTCTAGCTACATATAAAAGAGATTTATATATTTATTATTTTAATTAACCTTGTGTATAGATTTGCTTGAGCGGAAATTTCACTCTACTAATAGCTTTGCACACTGCATGTTCACACAAGAAATGCTCTATAAACTCCTTATTTCTCTATAGGAAACTTGATAATTATGGTGAAGGTATTATTGGCTTGATGGGGCCTGACCTAGGTTTAGCTTTAACTGTGCCAACCAACCAAACCCTAAACTTCTGACCCTTTTGGCAACAACCCATGTAGTGAAGGTTGCAATCTCAACCAAAGAAGTATTGGGGGATGCTAGAACCATGTTTCCGCATCCAGAGGCTAGTGTGATGGTTTCCTGATACCTTTGCGTGTTAGATCTTCCTTCACACAGATCTACTCCATTTGATAGATAACTACTACAAATCTATCTAAATTATTTCCTGATCTCCGTGAAGGTACTTAGTTATACTTATCATGCATAAATATTACAGATCTACCAGGGTCGTGTAGTAAATAAGCATTAATTCATATTAAACATATTATAGAGTGAAGATACATAAACTTTGTAGAAGTAAATAAAAGGAAATAGGTGCTTCAATTTCAGCTTAAAACAATCTTTATTGGATAGAAATGTTCAGATATAGACTTCTTATCCCTGGGAACTCAGCTGCAGGGGCCTACACACTTAGCCTATGGACTTACCAAGGTCTTCGCACACTCAACTGCAGGAGCCTTCCCCTTTCACTTTAGTACGGGAAACAAACCTTTCCTATCTTCACACCTTGTCCTTACAACTCTATAACCTACCCAACTAAGGGACTAAAGCCCCTAATGACTTCTACTAGCTTCATACTCTACTTTTCCACATTTTGCGAAGAATTTATATTCGCTACAAAAATTAATTCAAAATTGACTCAAAACTTAACAAAATTGACCCTAGGGACCCTATCCTAACATGCCCCCAACACAAATTGGGGTACTCACCCTTGAATCACTCAGTTGGAACCTCTATCTTATTGTGGAGGTCATTCATCTCCATCTTCAATACAGTTATGTCAGCGAAACCCTATACTGCGGCCTGTTGCACTTCCTCTACCAGCTTTTCTATAGTTGGGCCTTCCATCGCGAGGTGCATTGTCCTTTGATTATGGCGGAGTGCCTTTAATTTTTCCTAGACTGACAGAGTAAGCTGGCTTAATTCCTCTATCCATGGTTGTATTATGGCCTTTAAAATGGCCTCTTTTCTCTGTAGCTCTTCAATTTGTGATTGCAACTATTTTCCTTCATGCAATCGAGCGAGGTGCTGGACTAGCACCAAAGTGCATGCAGTCGCGCTGATTTCATCAAACTTCCATTGCGTCTCCCAGACATCTGTGCCAAGCTTCCGTAGGTTTGGGTCCTCCTACAACATTTTCCATAGTTCCATAGCCTATTTCAAGATTAATGTGCAACCTATGACTGATGCATCCAAAGTGGCCATGCTCTCCCTGATGGCTTCTACGCACTGCTCCTAGATTTCTAACGAAGTGGTTAGCTGCAATTTCAATTTCAGCTCTAATATCTTCATTTGAAACTCAAATGTCACCCACCTGATCTCATCCTTTCATTCTCTTACTATGACAACCAACTTTTGAATCTTCATGGCTGCTTCTGCATCCTCTAGAATGGGAATTTCTAGTAGTGTCATACATGCCTACACAATTTCTAACTCCAAGCTCTAGCTTTGCACGACTATTTCTTCCTTTTCTTTCAGCACTTGAGTATTTTCTACAAAAATATGCTCATTGTTCATCTTGACCTCGCTGATCCCTAATAGTGCATGCTGCTCCCTGATCTTGAGCTCATCTGATACCCCCTGATGAAGCACATGGAGGGTATGAATAGGCAGCGTGACTAAGTTGACACCCACATCCTTGATCTTCCTGAGTTGGGTGTTGGATTCATCGACCTCTATGCGCAGTGATCCTTCTAGTAATGGAATAACTCTAAGGTCTAGAGTCCTATCTGTGTCTAGCACCGACATGTTGGCTTACTCCAGGCTCACTTGAATCCCGGTCACTTGTCCCATGCTCACCTAAATTTGACCTGTTTGAATATGAAACTCACGTAGATCCTTCTACAAACTCCCCATTGTTTGCATGTACTGCTGCTCAAACTATGTCCATAAATCCATCGTTGTGTTGCAAACCTTGTCATTGATCTCATGCAAGTCCCCCTCAGTGAGGACCATTCGATCCACATGTGCATGCTTATACAACTTCTGCTTCTTCGTGGGTCCAGAATTTGTCTCCTTGGTCCACTTCTGCAATCTGAAGGGAGTTCTCTACTCGTCACCACTGACTCCTTCCTCCTTGGACCCTTCCTTATCCGCGGTATATTGAGAAGCAGACTCCTCACCCTCTAATGTGGCCTCCTTCACGTCACGCTCCTTGTCAGTAGTTGCCTTAGAAAATCTTCCTTCTTTCCCTCTGTGACTTTTTCTTGGGCTTCGGCCTACTCAGCCTCTTTCTTTTATGTGTGCTGCTTTCTCTCGAGAAACAACCTACATAGCTTCCTTTTTCTTTTGTGCAGAGGAACTTTCCCCGATCATGCTTGTTCCTATGTCGAAATATGATGGTTGCCTCCAATCACTAGCCATTTTCCTACTACTTCTTGTACATCTGCATCCATTACTAGGTATGGTGACTTATACCATACTTTCTTAGGGTCTCTCCTCATGTGGATGGATATGTTGTGAAAATCTGCTTTAAATTCCACGTAGGCCTCTAATTGCCCAAACAATGTTGGTGACAGCCTTGGCCTCTGGTTGATCACAGTGTGAAAGTCTATCTTGACCAACACCCTGAATAATTTTGCCTCCATGACCCTCTCTATGTCCTTCATTTCCCATAGTGAAGTGAACTTCGTAGCCTCTAGTAAAGCATCTTCTTGTGGAAGGAACTGGCTATCCTCTAGGAGCCTCCACGAAATGAAGGAAACCAATAATAATGGTGAGGCATAATGGAATGCCTTGCCATCATCTTGTGTTTTGCGACAATTCAACAAGAACTATTTGCATAGGTATTATGCCTAGTTGTACTGCACTCCCTTCACACACCATGCAGCCAATGAAATGACTCATGTTGATACCTCATATGCATGACACTTTTTCACAATTTTTCAAGGCAAAATCTAGGCAGAAAACTACAAGGCCCTGTCAGTGATGGAATGGATAGAGTATTGACATGACTTATTCACTAAGCCATACTCGCACTTCATTTTCTCCATGATTTATTTCTCTTGACTCTCACCTCCAAACTCCTTGGCGGGATCCAACCCTCGGCAGGGAAACCTTGTGATATGGTGGATCAACAAATCTGTGATAGGAATGGGCTCTCCCAGCTACGGACACCCATCATGCACCAATGTAAGAAATTGGCGTACATGCACCATGTTGATCGTGCTTTAGCTAAAGTGTGGTACCCACAACATATTCAACAATCCAACCTTTTCAACCCCCATGACCCACTTCATATTCTCCAGTCACATGACTCTGGTCTCCTCATAGTATATCTTCGCCAAATATTTGTTTGTCGCAAAGTGTGGGAATTTCTCATGGTTAGCTAGATCCTAGTCCTCCATTTTGAGTGTAGGAATGCATCCTAACTACACGCCTTCAAATGGAACTTTCTTCAGTAATAGCGGGGTAGAGACTATAAATTTTCCAAAATCTAGATCTTTCATGACCTTCACTTTTCCCTTTCATGGAGGGATATACTCTAGGAACCTAGTGATAGGCCCTCCCTCCTCAACATCCAACTCTTCAGCTCCATCATGGAGCTCCTCTTTGTCAATATCCTAGGGTTTATATGGTTGTTTTTCCTTATCCATATTTCCTTTCTATTGAACCTCCGCAAGGTTCTTCCTTAGTGACTGGATCATCGGAATATCCTGTGGCTTCTTTTGTTTCTCCTTAGCAACGGATGGTTTAGGCTTAGGTGACCTCGGTGTTGTAGCCACAGATGGTGTAGTTTCCCTTGCCAACATAATTTTATGGGTTGTGGCGTCATAGAGAGTGGCTTCTATGGGATTAGGTGTAGTCATTTTCTCAAATATGAGCTCAGGGTTCCTCCCTGGCAAATTTGCGAACGCTAGCTGTGACAGAAGTTCCTCCCAATCTTCTCGGTTCATAAGTTTGAGACAATAGGGCTTACAAATAATTTTTAGAAGGAAAATTGTTCTACTATAGGCCAACATGCCAAATTTATAGGTAATTTTGAATTTGAATCCAAACATTCCCTCCAAAATCTGATCATAAATGAATCTTTGGCAGTAGATTTCTAAATATTTGTGCCATAAATGTCACCTACCCGCTCCTAACACGATTTTCATAACCCAATCAGCTATAATACACCAAAATACTATTTTTAGACTCACCTGTGGGGCACCATCCTCTATGGCAAAACTCTCCTAGCGTAGCTCCTCCTAGTGCACTTTTGGCTTCCCTCACATAGCCCCCTTACTTCGTTTTCTCAGTCTTTGGGCAGTGTAGTTTATAGTCCAATACTCCCTCCCACCTTCCTAGTGTACTATGATTTTCCTATCATCATGTAGTCACTAAGGAGGGTTAGGATCCCCTTGATATAACTTTACTCGAGTCCCATTGACTCTTCCCGGGAAAATTTCCCCATTTAGCTTTGTGAGTTGAACTGTGCCACCATCTATAATTTCCTTAACTACATAGGGACCCAACCAATTCATTTGAAACTTCTAAGGGAGCTTTGTGAACTTGCTATCATAAAGTAAGACCAAATAATTCACCTTGAAGGTGCGCATCTTAATATGTCGATCAAGCCATGCCTTTTCACACTCCTTTTTCACCTATTGGTGAAATCCTACTAAGAACCTATCTTCTTCTAACTCCAACAACTGCGTGAGGTGATCCTCCATAGTTTCGCAGTCCGCCATATCAATGAATGCTGCAATTCACAAACTCTGTAGAATATACTCCATGGGCATCATAACCTCTATCCCGTAGACCAGTCTAAATGGGGCCTTTCCTATTAATTTATTACACGTCATCCTATATGCCAATAGGACTGTTCGTATGCACACACACCAATCATTCCTCTATGTATTGCGAACATTCATTAGTGCATTTTCTAGAATTCTATTGAATGCTTCAACCATACCATTTGCTTGAGGATGATAGGGCGTACTCTTTTGATGGTAAACCTGAAAATATTTGAGAATCACGGCAATAGTTTCATTCAGAAAGTGTGTACCCTGTCATTCATCAGTATCTTAGGACACCCAAACCTTGTCAAGACATACTCAAATAGGAACTTTGCAGCTGTAGCGACACTATAGTCCTTCACCAGTTATGCTTCTACCCACCTCGTCAAGTATTTAGTTGTAGTAATAATATACCGCACGCCAGTCTCTTTCCCTAGGGGTAGTATCAGAACCACAAAGTCAATATCCCATTTTTCAAACACCTATAATGAAATCAGATGATTCAAGGGAAATTCATCCCTTCGCAATGGCTTTCCCATCCTCTAACATGCATCACATGCCTTGCAGTATGACTTAGAATCCTTATGTAGCATTGGCCACCATAATTCTGTGCGCAGAATATTTTGCGTGGTTCCTTTAGCTAATTATTGTCCTCCCACCACTCCTCCATGTGCTTCGGTGAGGATACTAGATCATTCAAACTCGGAATGTATCGGTGTAGTATTTCATCAGTACCCATTTTATAAAAGTGTCCTGCAATCACAGAAAAGTCAGTTGCGTGGACCACTAACTCCTTCTAGTGAGTAAAATATCCTTCCGAGGTTGTTCCAGTATTTAGAAACTGAATTATATCAACAAAATGATTATCTGTGACCTATATAGTAAAGATTTTCACATCTGTCAACCCTTTTTCCAAACTAGTCGGTTCTTCACCTGTCGCAATCCAAGATAAATGATCTAGTCCCACATTCAACAATCCGAGCTTCACAATCACTTCAAAATAATACTCTTGAAACATTAATAACCATCTATAGATCTTCCCCCCAACACAGGCTTGTTGACCAATTACTTGAGAGCAGATTTATTTGTATACGTTTTGAAATGTGCGCCTAACAGGCAATGTCGATATTTCTACAATGAATAGACCATAGCAATCCTCTGCACTCTGTAGTTGAATAATTATTCTCAACCTTTGAAATTTCTGAATCACATAGGCTATAGGGTGTTGGTCGCTTTAATTGTTTCCCAATTCAAGCGCCACATAAATTATCAACCCGAGGAAGTCTTTTTATTTCAAAGGTAGTTTCGCACTGTATGTGCTCAATTTCAAAAGCAAAAGAAATGTTGTAGTAAAGAAAGAACGCACAGTCATTAATTTCACCAATCTACTGATTCACACTCCATTTAATCAAAGCTGCAGCTAATTAAGTTATAATGGGGATAATCCCTCTGTTGCAGTTATAATGCAAACAAAGGGAAATCAAAAGGAAAGAATTCAATAAACCACAGCAGGAACAGGACCCTATTCCTTAGTGAGGAACTTCAGCACCTGCTGCCTGACATCTCATCACACTATAACCCAAGAGATCAAGACCCTATTCCTGTAAGCAGGAACCTTCAGCACTTGTTCTCTGGTTCTACTCACACTGCAGATAAAATGAAGCAGTTAAGGGAAACAGAACCCTGTTCCTGTATGCAGGAACCTTCAGCACCTGTCTCCAATCATCACTCATTCACGCAATCAAATCAGAAACAGATATCTCAATTACTACGAGTGCAATCATTCCATACATGCAGTTGCTAAGGGAACAGAGTAGTATTCAAGCTATGTAACCAGTGTCTAACAACAGGATCAAAATGAAGTGCAACCATATAAACGATTAAACAGATTACAAAAACTAATGGGCGAATCTTGTGAGGAAGGCGGGCCCTTTCCTTCTCACAAGATTCCCCGGGAGAAAGAATTAAATTAGAACAATCAAAAAGAAAATTTATTCATCTGTCAAGTCACTGATATATTATAAATGGAGACTAGCTCCAGTCTTTACACAGTATGCTCTTCTCCTGTTACAATGACTGACTGACCGCCCCCTTCTAATGATGATGTCTCCTCCTTTTAAAGAGGAGACATCATTTACAATTTACATCAGAGCAAATCTTCAATCTGTTCTTTTTCCCAAAACAGGATCATTCAGTTCCTCGTACACAAAATACTGTTACAACAGAGATAACAAGAATGCTATCTTCAGGATAATCCAGGTAATCATTTCTTCGAACTGCTGTCATCATTCCTCGAAAGGCTCTTCCAGAATCGCAAATTTCGGCCAACGGAATTTGCGTGTTTGACGGCTGTTTCAGCAACTGGGTCAGCTGTTTCAGCAACGGAGCCAGCTATTTCAGCAACGGCCGCATATGCTTATCTGCAACCTTTGGATTTTTATTAGCAATGATGCACTTCAACTAATAAAATATAAGAGTATTATGGAATTAAATGCAAAACAGATTAATCATATAATAAAGAAGAGGTTTTTGTATACCTTGGGAAAAAGCGAATGAAAATGATACTGGGATTCATGGTTATAGGGGTAAGTGGTATCAAAATATGTAGCAAAAATAATACATAGTGGGGTCCTAACATCCCCCCCAGCTAAAAATGTTGCATGTCCTCAGGCAACCCCTAGTCTGAATCAGAGTCTGAGTACTGGGACTGAGCATGCAGATTACTCAAGCAATAGCTGGAGAAGGTGTCATCTGTAGGAGCTCTGAATCCTTTGTTATTCTGCAAGTGTTGCCATGCCAAAGTTTCATCTCTGTTGGTCAACTGGAAATTACACTGATACTGTTCTGAAGGCAGCCATAGACTTGGAAAATGGAACCGATATCCAATCCAGTTTACTCCACAGTGTTGAATACAACGAATATAATTGGAAACCCTGGATAATGCAGCTTGAAGATTGTGAGGGTTAAACGGGTGATAGTCTTGTCTTTCTTTGCCTGACTGTTGCCAAAACATAACATTGGCGTTCATTGCAGCATTGCCTTTTACCCTGATATGCTGTTGACATTTTGACAGTATTGAAGCCTGTAATTGCTGCATGTACCTGTGCATTCCCGGCTTCTGTAAAAACTCATAATATTGGGCGATAAACAGGGCTGGCTTCACAGGCTCTGGTCTGATCCACAGGAGTTTATTGTCCTCATTATGGCTGCTTGCAGTGAACGCAGATTGCCAAGTGAGCTGGTTAGAAAAAAATGATACAAATGCCCTTATTTGTATATCCCCTGTTATTGGGATGATATTGACTTCTCTATTCTCCGGCATAGCCTCATTATGGAGGTAGAGTTCACACAGCAAATGCTGATCACTCTCAGGGGCCTCGTTAAAAGTTTCAACAAAGTTTCCTGCAGTCATTAACTCATATGGTCTGCCGTTCTTTATTGCCTTCAACTGAAAATAAATGAATCGTTCAGCAAGAAAAAGAGAATAATTTACAGAAGGTTTACGTGTAGCCATCAATTTCTGGGCTAATGAAAACATCAAGGTTATCTTTTCCTTAGATTCCCTGGCTTCCTTTTTGTAATTCCTAAGCTGCTGCCTCATCTGTTCCCATCTGTCCCAGTTGGCATATGGATGATTCTGCCATTGTAACTTGTGTTGGCCTAACACTTTGTCCTGTTCTTCGGCATATTGCCTTTTCCATTTATTCATCTGTTCCAACTGGTTCCATGGCATAGTCTGTGTCTTGGCATCAACAGTAATGGGTTGGGTCATTGTTTGACTGGCCTTATCAACTGATTGTGGTGGTGTTTCTGTTTGAGTGGCCGGATCAGCCTGTGAAGGGTACACTATCTGTGATTCAGTATGTTTTTCTTGCTTTATAGAGGGCCCTACTGGTTCTTGTGGAGCAGTAGGGCATTCTTCTTTTATTTCAACAGATTTAGATACCTCGGATAATTGAACTTCAATTACTTTGTAGCCTGCACCCTGGTAAATATTGCCGCACTCCTGGCACATGTACTCCTTGCATGGCTCCTTATTTTGCATTGAGGCTGCATGTGCTAGGGTATAGAGGTTCAGTTCCCTCTCAAAAGCCTCTCGAGCCATGGTTAATTCCTTCTTATATGCTTCTAATTCAGATTTGAGGAATTCATTTTCCTCGAGCAGAGATGTCATAGTCTGTATACCCTGTACACCAGCTGACTCCGCTGGGGTGGTTTGTTGATGCACCGGCGTAGTTGGTTCTTGTGTTTCAACTACTACTGATTTTCCCCTATCATCATGCTTGGTGTAATTCTGTACCTCAGTGGCTGGTTCTTGTGTTTCAGCCACTGGGGAAGTGACTGGTTCTTGTGGGACAGTCACTTTTTCAGCCATAACCGATGTCATATTATCCTGGGGTACTAGTTCTTGTGTGGTAGTTCCTCCGGGTGAGACGGGTTGGGGAATTTGGGATGGAGGTAGGGGTTTTAATAGAATAGTGGCGGGGTCAGGGGAAGCGGGGGTGGATTCTGTTTCAACAGTTGTTCTCTTTTTCCTTTTTGGAAGGAAGGCGGTGAAGTCGCGATTTCTCCTTTTCTTTGAAGGGCCAGGTTTTTTTTCTAGGGGAAGGACTTTCGGGTCGAGTAAGAGCTTGGGATCTAGCCCTTGTATGCGGTCTAGAGACCGAGCCGGTTAGGGTCCTCTTTCTTTTGCGAATGGGTGGGGACGGTGGTGTTAGAGGGTCGTCGCTAGGGACGGAAATAGTGGGGCCGGCTGACTCTGCTAAGCGGGGAGATTCTGCTGTTGGGTCAACTGGGGGATATGGGGTATTGTCCTGCTGTCCTTCATGGGGGGTTTCCGAAGTATGGTGAGAGCTTTCGGGTTGTAAGGGCGTTTGACTTTGCTGGGGAGTTTCGGACAGATGGGGGTTTTGGGATGGCTGGGAATCAGGAAGTGGGGCATGCAGAGGAGGGTTTTGCTGGGCAAGGCCCCTCTGTATTAACAGCTGGCATAATCGGTGGTGGGTGAGGGATAATAACGGGAATTTAGAACATTTACAATAATAAGACATATTTTTAATACACCCAAGCAGATAATAGGGGATATTTACCAGTTGTGCATTTCTTAAATGATTCATTAAAACGAAATCATGATTGTACACTACCTGGTAGCGCCCTTCACATGTTAAATAATGCTTAATGAACTCTGCCACTGATGGCCAAGGTTGGGGAAGTGAATGCAGACTAACCCCGCGCCCTCTACGTTCCACTTGCTCCTCAGGGCGAAGGAATTCCTGCTGGGCGTTCATAATAGCCTTCTTTCTGCTGAACCAGCGAGTTCCTGTAGCCGGCAACCCTGATACCTGAACTATGTCTTCTTCTGTTACTGAGATACGAGCCCCTTGGACCATTGAAAAGTCGTCTTGAAGGTTTTGTGCAAACTCTAAGACTTGTCCCTGATCAAATTCACCCAATCTTTTGAAATAAACTGTCCATCCCGCTTGCTGAAATATTTGATACACTTCGGGGAACAATTGAAGTAGACTTACAGAGCCGGGCTCATGTCTGACGGCTGCCCCTCCCATGGCTATCGCTTTGAGTTACGCACAGAGGCCCTAGACACAGTACCTACAGACCCCAATTCTCGCTAGTTGCTGCAACAGAGTCTGCAGGGTAGCGATAATGGCGGTGGATATGTCAAGGGAGGATATTTGATTAATTGCGGAGATATCGTTATTTTTGGAATTCCCCCCCCCTAAGTACGGTGTAATAATGATCGGGCGTGTGAAGATCTGTTAATCTTTATGAATAAAAATCCTCTCTTTAATATACTTTTAACTGAATTACATTAAAACCTTATACCTTACATTTTTAGCTTTTTAATGATTCGAAGTGTCAATTGCTTCCAAGTAACTTTATTGTGCGTGGAGGAATCTGTTAAGTTCTATGGGGTTTAGAACGGGGGTGTCATCTGCTGAATGATTTTTCACGGAATAGATCCGAAGTGAAGTCGTGCAGAACCACAAAGCTTATATAACGGCGGAGAGGAGTAATGCTTTACTGAAGACTGGTTGCTGAACTGTCGTTTTAGCAACGAAAAAGAAAGAAATCTGAGTGATACGTTGCTGAAACAGGTGTTTCAGCAACGGGGAAAATGAACGATACGTTGCTGAAACAGGTGTTTCAGCAACGGGAAATCAGAGATATGATAAAAATGACTTAGGTCCGAAACGGATGGGGGAAATTATTTGATAGGGGGGTAATTCCAGTAGTAGGGAGTGGGAAACACTAACTGAAGAAAAATATTTCAGGAATGGTAGGAATGGGAATAATGGAATAATGGGCATAATGAAGGGATATTGATGGAAACAGCTTCTGTGTTTGAGACTTCAGGTCTTCTTATGATAAATCTGTCCTCCTTAATGAGCCTTTTCCAGAATCTGCAAAATCAAATTGCAATATACCAATCCTTGACAGGGATTATTAGTGCTATATTTAATCTATTATTAAAATATAGTGCAGAGAGTTTAACTGTTGTAAGGGGCAGAAGATTCCCCCAGAAAAAGATAATGAATATCAGTCATGCAGGCAGTTTTAAAATCTTCTTTAGAAACAGGGCATTGATATAAATGTAGCCTATGGCCATTAACTAGCAGAGGTGTTTTAGCATCATCAATTGTTAAAAGTCTTACCGTTCCATTTGGGAAAACAGCATCTACTTCATATGGTCCAAGCCATCGTGTACGAAGCTTACCCTAAAAATTTTCAAACCGAGAGTCATATAGTAGGGCCCAATTACCTTTTTGAAATTGCTTGTATTTGATGATTTTGTCATGCCATTTCATCCTTTGTTGCTGTATCATGTTTGTTTGATGGATGGCATCTAATCTTTTTTCATCCAACTCCAAAAGCTGCTGCAACCTAGCTGTCTGCACATCAGTCAAATCAAGATTAACAGCTAGAGCTGTTCTTAGAGTTTTAATTTCGAATTCCACAGGAAAAACAGCATTTTTACCATAGACCAATTCATAGGGAGAAAATCCGGTAGTATTTCTCCAAGTAGTTCTGTAAGGCCATAATGCCTCAGGGAGCCTTTGGGACCAATCCTTCCGGTTATCCTTCACTGTCTTAGTTAGAATGGCTTCTAAAACTTTGTTCGTGCTTTCCACCTGCCCATTGGCCTGGGGGTGGTATGGTGTAGTCATTCTATGTTGAATATGATATTTGTGAAGGGTGGACTTAAAACCATGAGAATTAAATGGAGGTCCTCCATCAGTAACTAGCTCTCTAGGAGTTCCAAATCTAGTGAAAATCTCTTCAAATAAGAAAGCTAGGACAGCCTCTTCATTGGCTCTAATGAGTGCTTTGGCCTCCACCCATTTAGTCATATAGTCTGTACAGACTAATATATAAGTTCTTTGATTGGATGGAGGGTTAATGGGCCCTATGAAATCCAAAGCCCATCTTTCAAATGGTTCACAAACTACTTGGGGGTTTAATGGCATTTGATCTCTATGATTGGGTTGACCCATTCTTTGGCAGCTGTCACAGGCCCTTACATATTTCTTTGCATCTTTAAATAATGAGGGCCAATAGTAACCCATCCTCAGAATTTTGTGTGCTGTTCTCTTATCAGCGAAATGCCCTCCACAAGGGCCATCATGGCAAGCTTTCAATATGTCATGCACTTCATCTTCTCTGATGCATCTTCGAATCTCCTGATCAAGCCCAGTATAGAAAAGACACCCGCTTATCCAGCTATACCTGGCACTTTGTTGAACAATTCTTCTCTTTTCTCTGTATGACAGGTGTGATGGTAATTTTCCTGCAACCAAATAGTTAGCGATATCTGCATACCATGGGGAGTGAGCAGAGACTGCAAACAATATTCATCAGGAAAAGAATCATCTACTGGAATATTATTGTCAGTTTTTAACCGTGAAAGAAAATCAGCCACCACATTTTCTTTACCAGGTCGATCTACAATTGTGATGTCAAATTCTTGCAATAGTAATAGCCATCTGGTAACTCTAGCATTTGTGACAGATTTGTTCATTAAATATTTAATAGCTGAATGATCAGTGTGCACAAAAGTAGAATATCCAGTAATATAGTGTCAGAATTTATTAATGGCATAGACTACTGCAAGAAATTCTTTCTCGGTAACTGTATAGTTAAGCTCAGCAGGGGTCATGTTCTTACTGATAAAATATATAGCATAAGGAAGATGATTTTCCTCTTGTCCCAAAACCGCTCCAATTGCAATGTCAGAAGCATCAGAAAATATGTGAAAGGGGAGATTCCAATCAGGCCCCCTTAAAATAGGAGCAGTAGACAACTTATGCTTAAGTTCTTCAAAAGCTTTCTGACAAGAATTAGTCCATTTAAATTCAGCATTTTTCATGAGCAAGACAAATAATGGAGAAGCTATTTTAGAGAAATCCTTAATAAATCTTCTATAGTATCCAGCATGCCCTAGAAAGCTTCTCACATCAGTTTGAGTTTTAGGAACATAAAGATTCAGAATGACTT